>JABSTQ010009403.1:2250000-2485000 GCA_013358835.2 Ixodes persulcatus
TTCTGAGTCTAGCGACCTGTGCTGAGAAGCTTTCTTTCATCTTGTGAAAACAGGTTTTGTCAACGCTGACTGTAAGCAAGAATACGCAATACCATTTTTTACGAGCTTCGAGTGTGCCGAACGATAGTCTAGTAATTTCTTTGTGGATCTGGGGTGGTGCATCCAGCACACATGATCTTCTTTCACGTCGACTAGGATATCTAAAAACTGGATTTTGTACTCCTTAGGAGTCTCGGAGGTGAAGCGAAGTCCTAACCCTTCCTCTGCGAACGTCCTTAACACTTCACTCTTTGTTCTACTAAAATCTTTTTTCTCTACGAAGACCAAGTAATCGTCTACATATCTGACAACATTTTTGGTGTTTGTTGGCATGTACCAACGCACGGCATCCTCGAGATGTCCGCCTGTATCAAGAATGGACTAAGATCTCCGTCCAGGCCACTGAGTTTCTTTGGCATACAGTCCGCCTCACGCTACCCTCCAAGAAGAAGACGCCCAGTAAAGAAGGCAAGATATTGATCCTTGGAGAGCAGTCGGTTCCAGAGGTGCACCAAGAACTCTTAAAAAAAGGACCGAAGTTTTGCTTTGAGCCGGGGTTGGACCGGGTAGATAAACTAGTTTTATCACGGTCAGTGTCTGGGCGGGTAGCGGAGGAACAAAGGCCTAGATACATCGGGGAGTGCGTGTGGATTTTGTCAAAAAACGAAGGGAAGCCCCCTAGAAGCAGAAATTTAGAGCCGGTTATCGGTTATCTGACAAGTAATGGGTTACGTATTCTGTTGTCCGACAAAGAGGGCTTTTTTGTTATTCTGCCGGAAGGTAATTTTAATGAGAAGGCTAACGCAGCTGTACAAAAGAACTTTAGGCAGGTCACGGAACAGCCAGCAAAGGTTAAAGCTCAAGCTTTAAAGCTTCTAAGTAGCTTAAACCTGGTAAAGGTCTTAGCGGAAGCCAAGAAAGAGAAAAACCTTATGTTAGAGGTATTTTTTACCGCAAAGACGCATAAACCAGAAATACCATTTCGCACTGTTGTGTCGGAGCGAGATTCCTGGCTCAGGGCAGATTCAGGATATCTGCAAGCTCGTCTCAACTCACTGCAAATCGATGACCCATTTAACATTCCAAACTCAGTGTCTGTTATAAAATTCTTAAAAGACAACAATCCAGCGGGATGTAG
The DNA here is from genome assembly GCA_013358835.2 of Ixodes persulcatus. Lineage (NCBI taxonomy): Eukaryota > Metazoa > Arthropoda > Arachnida > Ixodida > Ixodidae > Ixodes > Ixodes persulcatus. The sequence goes on from JABSTQ010009403.1 coordinate 2,251,178, forward strand.
CGCATTTAGCATAGATGTCGAAGATTTGTATTACTCTATGCCCCATGATGAGCTCATGAAAAGCGTAAAAGAATGTATTTTTGAACGCAACGATGAAACGAGGTTTAGGACCAAAAGTGGAGTCTCAGTAGAAGGGTTCCTTGAGCTATGTATCTAAAATCCACGTTTATCGATTGGCAGGATAACGTATATGTACAAAAGTCAGGTGTATGTATAGGTTCAAGAGTGGCACCTATACTGAACAGTATTTTTCTAGGTAAAGTTGATAGGGCCCTTGCGCACAGGCTAGCGAAAAACACCAAAAAAGTTGTCAGAGATGTAGACGATTACTTGGTTTTCGTAGAGAAAAAAGATTTTAGTAGAACAATGAGTGAAGTGTTAAGGACGTTCGCAGAGGAAGGGTTAGGACTTCGCTTCACCTCCGAGACTCCTAAGGAGTACAAAATCCAGTTTTTAGATATCCTAGTCGTCGTGAAAGAAGATCATGTGTGCTGGATGCACCACCCCAGATCCACAAAGAAATTACTAGACTATCGTTCGGCACACTCGAAGCTCGTAAAAAATGGTATTGCGTATTCTTGCTTACAGTCAGCGTTGACAAAAACCTGTTTTCACAAGATGAAAGAAAGCTTCTCAGCACAGGTCGCTAGACTCAGAAAGTCTAATTTTCCTGACTCAGTTATTACTTCAGCTCGTGACAAGGTGATTCGGTACATCAAGGTTGATTCCAGAAAACCTGACAACGAAAAAGCCAAAATCGACAAAAAGAACGTCGCCGTTATTCCTTATATCCATCGTCTTTCACACGGGTTAAAGGGAGTCGCTTCGAGGTATGGGGTCAACGCAATTTTTTCAGCGCGTAACAAACTGAGCAGGATTATAAACGTGGTTAAGAAGCGTGCTGACAGGAAAAGTAAGCCAGAAATCTTTGGATGTCGCGTCAAGCATGGCATGAAGTTCGTGTCATGTGCACAGGGGACCGTTTATGAAATACCTTTCTCATGCGGCCATTCCTATATAGGTCAGACGCAGAGATGGCAAAGTTACTTTCAAAAAGTAAATAAATTACATTACTAATTACTTTGCTGAAAACTGCACAAATGTAATTAAATTACATTACAAATTACCGCAGACTAAAGGTAATGACATTACATTACAATTACTTTCCAAAAGTAATGAAATTACTTTGAAATTACTTTGACATTACTTTTGATGACCTTGAGGCAGTAATTCGTGCTCATTTTAATTACCGTATACACCAACACAGTTTACAAAACAAGCCCTCGTTTGCCCACACAGCAGGTGTGCAGGAACCAGATCGGTAGAAGCGAGGTGCTGCGCATGCGCAGTGCCAACAGCAGCGCCACCGCAGTGATGTGACGTCAAAGAGCAGGGTTGGTCTATACGTACCAAAACTCAGATCTACCTGTTTAGACCGCAACATCCTTATGTGCCTCAAAGTAAACCATACTAAACAGTGGTTTTGCTGGCGCACACGACATAAGTGTTAAACATGATGAATAGCTTCTTTAGATGTGACTCAGAAAGACAGTCGACTCGCCGGTTTCGCTGTTCATTCAACGGTGAAGAATCTTACTAAAAAGATGATATGTTTCCGTCTTCCTGATTTAGAAGTTGTAGATCGTGTCAGTCTGTTAAGTCGGGCAATCGCAGCTCGTTCTTACAAGGAGTCGTCACGTGAAACGTTGCCCTCCCGCCTCGGACGCAATCTAATTCTATTCTCCCAAGACCACTATGCTCGGCGACAACTTTTCTTGGCAATGCACTGGAGAGGACGAGAGCCCGCGCACAGCTTTATTCAGAGCTCAAAATAGGAGCGAGAACGCGTGCCTGTACCCTCCACTGCATTGCCAAGAAAAGTTGTCGCCGAGTATAGTTGGCCCTATTCTCGGTCATTCCTTTCAAGGAGCATTTTTGCTAAACACCCGAAGAGGCCATGATTTTGCTCATTGTCACACAAAGGGCCTGGATAATTCCTACGCAGAAGCGTCGAAAGTTGAGAATGGCGCGATCTTCCTAAATTGTGTACTTTCCCAACAAACGGAATGCGATATCTGCTTGCAGGCTTATTCCCGAATAAACTTCCGAAGGGAAGTCAACGAGGCATACCGCGAGCGGCACCTGCTTTGCTCGAGGACGCACGAAACATCCTGGGGCTTTGACAAGGCATTTGGAATTAACTATTTATTCCATTCGCTTGTTGTTCACAATGGTCGAAGCTTAGGGTTTGACCTTGCTTGACGAAAGTACAAAGCTAGGGATCAGTTTGTCCTGTCCTCTCAGGTTTTAATTTATGTTTAACTCACTGGTGATGTGCCTGTTGCCTTGTAGCCTATGAGCCGTTCATCCCTAAGCTAACACACTGTAAGCTTAGGGATGAACGGTGGAAGCTACGTATTCGTTGGAGCAGTCACACGTCTATCGTTCGCCACGTAACCACGCTTTCGTTCATACCCACGCGCAGAGAAAGGGACAAAACAGGTGATTAAAGGAAGGTGTTTGATTGGCTCTCGTTAACTTGCAGCTCCCACTGCACTGTCAGTTTAGGGATGAACGAAGTATAGTATCATCGTGATGACGCGACAAAGTGAATCTGTAGCGCCTGGAGTTCGTACGCGGCTGCCTTCCAGCGATGTATAAACGTAAGCTCTTCTCCTTCACCATTCCAGCCCTCCTTTGTGCGTCTGTCCAGCTCTTCGTACAAGGCTTTGTGCTCAGGTGGCCGTCGTTTATTTCCTATGATGCTCTTTCACAACATTTCACCATGCAAAATAATTTTTTTTTTCTTTTTTAAAGCTTGCAAACGGACTTGCTAATTTAGAAGACAAGTAATTTCAAAAGTAATGAGTAATTTTCTCGAAATGACTGCCTGAAAGTAATTTATAACATTACTAAATTACTAGCCTAGAGAAGTAATTCATTACATTACTCTAAAAAGTAATTTAGTTACTGTAATTCCATTACAGTAATGTCATTACTGCCATCTCTGGTCAGACGGGGCGTTGCCTAAACATCCGTCTACGTGAACACCACAGTTCATTAAAAGGTAGCGCGTGCTCTCATTTAGCTGTCCACTGCCGTGAATGTGGATGTGAGCCAAGGTTTAGTGACACAAACGTGCTTTTTAAACACAAAGATCAGCTATCGAGGGAGTTAGTAGAAGCTTACCATATAGCAAAACGAAAACCTGGGTGCGTGAGCCAACCATCCATTAACCTATTAACCTAGTGGACAGTGAGATGGTGTTTTTGGACATGGGTTGACTGTACTCTATTTCACCTTATGATGTACCGCAGGAAAGGCTACAAGCGCGAGGTTCTTGCTCTAGGGCACATCTCGGCGGCACAAGCTCTCGTGCACCAAGGGCAGCTGCCAACGCTATGAGCTCGCGCTTCTAGCCTTCGCTGCAGTACAATGTAAGGTGAAACGGAGTATACATCTTTTCTACGTGGGCGCCGCCATCTTCAATTCCGGCACTTCCGGTATGCGTGAAAACGTCGCTTTCTTCTCCCCTCGACAGTAGAATGTGTTAACATTTTAATTGCAACCGTCAGTCGTTCTTGTTATGACCCTTCTATATGTTTTTACTTGTTCGGGGTTGTAATCTCTTGCTTTTTTTTCGGAACGCATACCGGATATGGGGACGACGTGGCTGGGTGCGAGGCTAAACGAAAAGGGAGATCGAGATTGAAGATCGAAGAAAGAAGAAAAGAGGAAAAAGACGAGATGACTGATACTTGTGCTGGTGTGTATTAATGTGCTGGTGTGTTTTAATTTGATATGATTTATAATGTTGCGCGCTTAATGGCGAATGACTGGTGGAAGAGGAAAAGAAGAAGCAGTCCTCGCGTGAATTTCTCTGTGTGTCTTCTGAATATATAGTTGGTAGTCAGCGCCTCGTCCTGTGTGTTCTCTTTTCTTTGTCCGTGTGGTTTTCGCGCTGTTTTTCAATATAAATATTATATCGAATGCTTCCATAATCTTAGCGCTGTGGTTTGTAGAACGTTTGGTCCTACATACTTTTGTTATCTCGCACAATTCATAGCTCGTAAAACGTTGAATCCTGATTGGAACTGGGGGTTCATTAACAAATTAACCCGACCGATCGTCACCCTTTAATGAACTAATCAATCAATAAATTCGTTAATTCATAATTCTCCCGTCATATTACATGCAAGACGTTAAGACTACACTTTTGTTTTTACTATTTTTACTATGTCATAAATGGCATCTTGCATTCCTGTTTTGAACTTCGCGTTGTGACGCCTACAGAAATATGAACACGGAAAGCATTTAAAGTCAAGTAATGTTTAAGTTAATATTTAAACAGTTTAATCACCCCAGATGACAATCTCAAGAATGCTAAAGTGGTTTACTGTGCAAGCCTGTGTCCTAAAAGAAACAGAAACGTCAAAAATATTAAAGCAGATACTTGTTTTTTTTTGTTGTTTTTTTTATTTCTTAATTTCTTCAGCACAAGTTTCCGATTAAATGGAACAAAGAAATATCAGAACTAAAACATCACTCAACTAATCTAAACGTTAATCGATGAACTGTTCAGTCCCAAAATGCGTTAGGTTAAAGCGGAGGATGATCGGAAAGTCTCGTGAGAGTCGGTAGCCCTCATCAGTAAAAGAGTGTTCCTGATGCCGATGCTTTCTGCGTCGTGGTGCGGGTAGTTTTTTGTTTTGTTTTTTGTGTTTTTTTTTTGGGGGGGGGGGGGGAGTTGCAGAGTCCACTATGTTTGAATGGAATATTATTTAGCCATATATTTATAATATTGGCCTCTTGACATCCTCGGCCTTCGCCGAGAAAACTGATGCGGGTGAACCCACACTACCGAAAAAAGCATCTAATAACACGCACGCTACAGCGTTGCTCGGTTATACTCGTTTGTTCCTCTCGCGGCAGATATATTAGAATAGTTTGTCACTTATTTCAGTTGTCCTGACAACGAACAGTTTCCGGATCGTAACTAGAAGAGGCACTCTCTTCTCATCGCAACGTTGTCGAATTGTTCCGACTCCGAAAACTTACCCACGTCATGGCACAGTAAAGGGAAACATTGGCTGCAGCGAAACTAACTCGCACGGTAATTTCCAATACAGGCACTCACTTCTCTTCATGCGAAATATTTATATTACTACGAAATTTCAAAGTTACAAACAAAGAAAATGCATAGAACCTGCGAAATAAAATGATTTGATGGGCGAGTTGGTTATACATAATACACACTTCAGCGCAAAGGACAAGGACAAGTAAACGACGTAGACAGCACAAGCGCTACTGAGCTGTCCGAGCAACGCAGTAGCGTGCGTGTTCAGCGCTTTTCCTGTCTAAGTCTTTTACTTGCCCTTGTGCTTTGCGCTGCAGTGTGTATTAGAGCCTGCGATTTCACAGCCTACTGTGCCAGTAGTATGTATTCGCGTTGAAATTCATTGTTTTGTTGAATTCCCACGCTGATGAACCGACACATCTATTTTAAAATAAGCAAATATTTAGTATAAAGAGTGCATGCAAATATGTTCCAAAAGACAGGGGTAGTCATGATGAAATAAGTTTACACCGGCTTAATACATTTTTTTTTTATTGTGTTAAGCCACTTATTTTTTTGTTGTGTTAAGCCACTGTAAACTTATTTCATCATAAAGTGTGCAGTTCATCCGGAGACAGGCACCCATCGTGGTGATCCATGCTTCCCAACGACTGCCTTGAGCAGGCGACGTATCCACAGGAGCGATTAATTAAATTTAGGCCGTGCACTGGTAACACGATTCGATCTTCACTGAAGCACCGAACAGTACCGCACCATGTTCCGCTAAAATTGTTTTTCCCCCGGAACTATGCGACAAAACAAACGCAAGAATCTACACCACCTCGCGCGCGAACGTGGATAGCCAATGGGGCGGCCATGCTTCAGCCCAACGAGGTAGAGGGGCTTAGAGCGATAAACCGGGGTTCCGGTGTGCACTCGAAAGTGACCCCCATAAGGCAGCTGCCATTGTACGCAAATTAGACCACTCAGTCACGTGACCAAACCAAATACGTGAAGTCACAGGCAAGATGGCAGCGCCCAGGCAGCGCCCCACCCAGCTGGGCCGGAGCATTGGCCGGAGCTTGTCGGATGCTTTGTTCGTTGTCGTTCATCTCGGCGAGTTGGTTTCAGACGCGAAAATCGCCATATTAGACCGGTCGAAAGCGACTTCAGAGTTCAGCGTGGTGTCTGACGTAAGTATAACGTGAAAATACGGAGGAACGGTGTGCATTTCGCTGGTGACCGACGGGGATATTGCCACGGAAGGGACAATCTGCCCTACGTTGCTCGGACCTCGGATTGATTCGGATACCGCTAGGATAAAACTTGAGCCGACGTTTCTGTACTCTCGTTGACCATCGGAATCTCAGAGGTCTGCAGTGAAGCGTGTGCAATATATTAGGATGCACAGTTTGGTGAAGGGAATTGCGTGAGTGTGCAATCATGGTGCCGCTTCGTTCAAATGCCCGAATGCTCCCTTTGATTGTGCGGCGCACCGCGGAGAGCTGTCTTGCAGCTGGTAGTCCCCGTGCCGTGCTAAATGATGCTGTGCTGCTTCCCAAATTGTTCCGGTGTAGACGTGCACTTTCACAGAGCACAGGTGTTGCAGTGGTATTGATTCCGCTGGTCTGTCGCATGTTTCGTCGACACAAAAGTTTCATCAACACTCGTTACGCGAATTGCAAGCCATATGGACATTTCATTGCGCGTGTTACCTACCCAGTCCGCCCGTTCACGCCGCTTTGCGACGACAGTCTGCTGCGGCTCATTATCAGAAAAGTGGTCCCACATCCATTTCAGTTCAGTTCGTCTACGGCAGCCGCCGAACCCCGAAGGAGAGGATTTATTCAGACAGAATGCCACTAAAGCAATGCAGCTTCTTTTGTGGTCAAGATCGACTCTCCTGTCAGTATTGTTATATTGTCACGGATGCTTGCTCCAGTTCTATCTTCTATCAATATTTACTATTCCGGAAAGTTCCATGCCACGCTCAGTTGTCATCGTATGTTCTGGTGGAGGTGCTGGGTATTTTACCCATTGCCCTTCACTCTGTGTCGACCCTGGCGGCTCCTCAGCCGAGTTGCCCGATAACAGGACACGGGTGGCGGACTGTCTCGCGTCTTAAACCCCCAGCGATTCGTGAACTAAGTACTTTCCCAAGCCCGGCAGAAAGACCGCAAGACGAGCGAGTACCACAAGGACGAACCTCGGAAATACAGCACGAAGAACCTGAAATCCGAGCCAGTCGCTGCTATACCAGCAAGAACCACCGGAATTCGGTCTTTTGCCAGAAAAACCGAAGCTGACTAAACCAATAATGACAAACCTGTAGCAGCAAACCGCGTGCACTCCCACCATTGTTTGCATGCCCGTCGCACCTCACACTCTGACGCCCTTTCACGCATGGTGTATGAAGACGTCGAGGGCAGGAGTGAACAATATGACCGTATCACCCACCACAGTGGGTGGACAGACAACTAGCTCCTGCAGAGCCTATACTTCTCGTGGAATAAACTGCCAGGCACTGGTTCGAGAACCATGAATCATCCTTAATGCGCGAAACACATGTACGACGAAACCGTCCGATCCGACGTGTGGACTGCCAGAATGACCTTGGGGGGCGAGGGTTTTCGTAGCACCGGAGAGCGTTGAAAACCCTCGCCTCCGACCGTCGTGTCTCCTGATCGGACGTCGGATCGGACGGTTTCGTCGTACGTGTGTTTCGCGCTTAACGTCGTGGGGAGTTTGCAAGATCGAGCTCAAGTGCATGTTCATCAGCCAACATTGACGAGAGAGAGCCGAATTCCTGATTCTATCCAAAACACGGCCCCAACAAGAGTGTCGCCGCCTTCGTGGAGAATGTTTTGCCCCTGATCGACCACCCACACCAACCCTGGTGCTAGAGACGACGAGAAACTAAGAATCCCATGCCGCTCATGTGAGGGACAACACCTTCGGCAGCCTTCAATTCAATTCGAATTCAATTTTTATTCAAAATTCATATCAATCACAGATCACACTGCATAAACCATCTGGATCCGTAGCCTATTTCGCTAGTCTTGGCTCCATTCCAAATGTACAAAAATAAATATTGCGGCAATTACCTGGCACCCACGCATGTGCCGTACAAACATACTAGTCAGTGAAACATTGTTTCCAAATAAAATGTTTTAAGTGTACTTTTGAACGTTTTGCTTTCATTTATTGGAAAGCATAAGGAATTTCATATTTTTGTCCCAGTATACTGTATCATTCTTTGACCATACACATTACCAGCAGGCTTTGTAAAATCTTTCGTTGTCGGTTTTCATTTCCAGGAGGGTGAGTGCAGCCTTCAAATGAGTCAACGTCTTGGGGTCTATATATTGCTCTTATGTCTTTATATTTGGGACATTCCCAGATCAAGTGTCAGATGTCTACTTTGACACGCTTGTCGCAGTGGTAGCATAGAGGTGATCTTCTACCTTTGCTCCACAAGGCGAGGCGGGCCGGGGATAGGGTGGCGTCTGTTCTTACTAGTGTGAGCAGCACTTGCCCTCTGCGACCAAACTCCTTGGAAGGGAGTCCGGGAAGATCCGGGTCGGATAGGCGCTCGTCTAGGCTCGCTTTTATGTCTTCTTTGATCCTCGCCCTCTCCTCAGCCGGGTCATACTCCTAATGTTCCCAGTCGACGGGTGTCAAAGCCCGCTCCTCAGAGCGAGTTGTCCGGTCGTACCGGTGATCAATGCGTGGATGTGGCGGCTCATCGTCTTGTCGCCCGGGAAGAGCTAGAAGAGACGCGCGGGCGAGATTGAGAGCCGCTTCGTTTCCGGGAATCCCAGCATGGCCTGGAACCCATTCAATTCTTGTTGTTACACCCCTCCGCGAACAAAGTTCTGAGACGAGTTTCTTAATTTTCCGCACTTGAATGCTTGGACTGTTGTGTATGCGGCACTCCTTGGTCGCTAAACTCGTCAAACACAAAGTTGGGCACGAAGTTCGCGGAGCGTGCTGATTGGACTCCCGCGACGTTGGCGTCACGCGGGACGAGATGTCAATCATCCAAGCTCTCTCGGTGCTCAAATTCCAGCGAGAATGTTGGGTACAAAGTTGTAGCGAGCTTCATCGGAGCGCGCGCGAGCAACACCATGGGGCCAGCCGATTGAACGGCTGCACTGATGACGTCGCGCCCGCGTGTCCCTACATCCCTACGCCGCGATAGAGTCAATGAAACGTAGATTGTACCTAGGCGGGCTGTAAATACTCTGAACTTTCTCGTCGGAAGATCGTCGTTTGTGGAAGTTATTGGTGACGACAAAGTGACGTTTCACAACTTTTGGAAGGAGTTATTTGAGGCCAAAATCTTCGCTTCGGAATCGAGGCGAAGATTAAACTTTGTGATATTGGGGAGCCGTGCGCGGTGTACGCGGTTTCAGAGCTCATCTTCCGCCACTGTCAACAACGCCACCGGGGTCGCCCACAGGCGTTGTGTATAGAGACGTCGGTAATGTCTGAGAGATGAGGGGGCGAGGGGGGATGGCGAGAAAAAGCCGTGGAAAGGGGAAAAAAAAGGTATAACCAACACAAACACACACTCAAATAGGGATCAGGAAGGGCCGTAGAAATTTTTTGGGAGAGAGAGAGAGAAGGGGGTGGGGTGATAGTAGTGAAGAAGGGGGATATCCCTTTCCCCGAATGTTTAGAGCGCAACTCTTATGCGCCCCTTTCGAGCTTGAGCGGCGTCGCCGTTGGCGTAATGTCGCGCGCGTTGCATTATGGGACGTTTTTTCACTAAATTTAGCGGGGAAATTGACGTCACGTGATTTTGACACGAATTAGGTTTCCCCGCTAAATGAAAAAGCAACAGGATAGGAGGAGAAGGGCGGAGAGGCATACCCTCCCCTCCGTGCCCTCCCCTCCTCCTCCTCAAGAGCTGCGCTTTAATTCGACATTATAGAGAACTGTAAACGTCTGTCATTTTTTTTATCATAACTCTCTAAAATGCTATAGTCCGGGGCTGGGGCGATATCCCCCCCCCCCTTACACCCTTATGCCCTTTGCGCCCCCTTTTTGAACGCCACTGGGGGGAGGGGGGCTGAATCGCCCCCCTCCCCGTTCTTCTGTTTCGACGACCCTGCTTAGAGGCGTTCCAACTGAGCGATGACGAAAAACAGCACAGCGTGCAATTTTCTAAATTATGGTTCTAGAGATTCTGGAATTAAAACGGGGCGCGTTCCATGAACTTACGAGCGGCCATGACAGACTTTCAATCGAGAGGCTCGTGCCAGGGCTTGTTGTGTGCAGGCGCGTTCAGTGACGTCCTTTTATAGTTCATAACTTTCACGTCAGGGTCAGGATGATCAGTTGTGAACGACAAATTTGATGGTGCGTGTTCGAGTCGACGGTGAAAAGTTTAGTTGTGTACGATGAAAGCTTGGTGTCCTCGCGTTCTCGAAACATCACTGTCAATATTGACCAAACTGTCATTACTCTTATTTCAGTTGATGAACGCAGAATTAATCCCAGTTTGGCTTATCTTTGAAAGTCTATCATAAAAGGATTTTATCTCCCGCTGATGGGGGACAACTGCCTGTAAGCGAAATTCGTCCAAAGGTGGACAATGCTACTCGGCTGCTTGTGACCTAGCCACGTCGGGCACTCTGATCAAATTTAAAAGGCCGTGATAAATAAAAGGGACGACAGGGACGTCTTTTTAGTAAATTCTCCTTTCTCGGCGGTAATAAGAACGATATCAGACTATCAAGTTTGACGGTGTTGATTTTAGAATGCAATTACCCAAGCCTCCGCTGTGCTTTTTAGAAACCACCAAGGTCGCAGCTGATAATCTTCATCGTGACATTATACGTACACGAACCACGTTCGTCTCCGTGTGATGCTATAGCTCGGCGCCTAGGGAGTAGAAGGGATTTTTCCCCCTTTCAATGAAAAACGTCACGAAGATATACGGATCTGCGGGTTTGTGAGAAAAGAAAACTTCGCAGCAATCTTTCGGCTCCTCCCCCCGCTATGTCATAACACGAAGAAAGTTGTGTCTGACGAGTTTAGCGACCCTTGACTGCTTCCTGAGAATCTGTAAATATTCGAAGATTTTCAGGAAGGGGGCCAAAGTGCACACTGATGATCTCGAGTGCGAGCCGAATGGCTGCTAGCTCCCCGCCCTTGGTTGACACTCAAGGTGGAAGGGCTTCGGATGCTTCCAACTCCAAGTCAGGGAAAACCACGGCGGCAGATTTTCGGGTGATGGGATCTTCTAGCAAGGTCGTGTTCCTCTATGCGGCTAGTGTCGATCCACAGTGTTTCCAGCTCTCCACCATCTTGATGCACGCTTTTACGCATCTTTTTTGCTGTTTGGAGTCCTCCTTGCGGAGCTGTGGTTTGCTGCTGATGATCACCGGGAGGCCCTCCCACGGTGGAATCGGCTCCGATAGTTCGGGAAAATGTGGAGGTGTGACCCCGCGAGGGCTCTGGATGGCCCAGCCTTGCGGAGTTGTCCAGAGACGGGCTTCATGTGCATCCTTCCTGGCGCGCACGACGTCTTGAATTTGATTGAGTTGCGCGTACTGCTTCAGCTTCGGGAGAGGGGTCATGCGGGGCAGGCCCGTAATGACCATCATTGCCTGGTTGTTCAGGGCTTCAAGCTGTTTCCACTGCCGCGCCGTAATCTTGTAATGACTGGCCCTATTGCACACCCGGGACACCGCGAGGGCCTTCACCATTCGCTTGGCGACGGCTTGAGTTGCTCCTCCGCGTGCGCTGCAAATCCTACGGATCACATTGAGCGCAGACCTACCTTGCTTAAGTGTGTTGCGCAACCAGATGTCGCCCTTGCCGTTCGGCTGGATGGTAATGGCCCATACGCACATTCGCGTTTGAACGCGTTTGAGCGCGTTGCGGCGTCCTCGCGCCCAGGAGCGGTCCCTTGCGGTGCGACACACGCCTACCCACAACGCTCTGTAGCGCGACACAAGCGAGTAGAGACTCGCTCAACTTTCCGAGGCGTTGCGGTGCGTTCGACCAATCAGAAGCCGAGAGAGGAGAGGAGGGTGACGTGTTCGCTCGCCCCACTCGGCCGACTCGGCAAGACGTATCCGGTTTTCCGCCCGCAGAACTCGCTTTTTCGTTTTGGGGAGCGGTGGGGAGTGTATTTTCCAAGGCTGCGATGGTGCAAGCTTGACAAAACGTCGGGGAAACCGGCGGAAGTGTCCCAAGATCGATCACTTCGACGCTGTCGCTCTGCGCCGCTATGTTGCCTTGGATTTCGCTTACTATTGGTGAGCCGCTAGCGACGATAGCGCGTTCTTATTGGCTCGTGACTGCGGTTGACTGCGTGTCAACACAACTATGCGTACAAGTTTGGCGCAAGCGCTCTTGGCAACACAACGCGTCCGCTTGCCGCTACGGAACTCACCGCGCTCAAACGCGAATGTGCGTATGGACCTTAATACCGAGGATCTTGACCGACGTCGATGGTTGAATGCGTGTTCCGGTAAGTATGAGGTTGAGTTTTGATGCCTAGTCTTCACCTCGGGTGTATAGGCGAGGCGAGGTGACGACTGTATAGTTTGTCTTTTCTTGTGCAGCCCGCATCCCCACTCGGGCTAGGTGGGCTTCGATTGTGTCGAGTCCAGGTTGTAGTACCATTTGCTGCACCTTTAGATCTTCCATGCAGGTCCAAATGGACACATCGTCTGCGTAGACGGTGAATCCAAGACCCGGCATTTCGCTAAGTTCTTCAGGTACATCTGCCATGGCCAGATTGAACAAGATGGGTGAAAGTACGGATCCCTGCGGGACCCCCACTCGGTTCGGCTTGGGCTCTCTGTCATGCTGGCCGCAGCGGACTGAAAAGGTTCGCCCAGCCAAGAAGTTCTTGATAAAATTGAGAGTTCGCCCCGCAATGCCCAGACTCCAATGATTGTGGAGTGGGGCACAGAATCGGCCGCCTTTTTCACGTCGATTGCCACGATGGTTCGGAACTTGGATCGGTGCACATTATGGATTACGTCGTCGGAGATGAGTGTCAGGCTCTCTTGAGTGCCAAGGCACGATCGGAACCCCGTTTGCACCGGGTGGAAGGGTCCCGTCGTTTCGAGGTGCCAGTCGATTCGATACAGGACCATCCGCTCCATAACTTTGCACGTACAAGACGTGAGAGAGATGGGCCGATGGTTGCTCAGCGTGCCCTTGTCCTTGCCGGGCTTCGGTATGGGGATGGCTAGAGAGTATTTTCAATGCTCGGGTAGCATGCTTGTAACCCACACATGGTTAACGAGCTCAAGTAATTGAAGTTTGGTGGACTCCGGAAGATTCTTCAGCATGGTCATTGTGACCCGATTCGGTCCCGGTGCAGTGCTAGACTTACCCTTGTGGAGGGCCCACTCAAACTCCCCCAGCGTAAATGGCCGGTCCAGAACGTCGTCCTGGGCCAGAATCTCCATGTCGTACGGTGATGCATTGACGCTCGCGCTGTCTGGCTGGGGAAAAGAGAGGTCCCCTGCCATGTTGGCGAGCTGCTGGTTGGTCTTGTTCATCTTGAGGGCCATCGCCGAAGTGGCTCCCTTCTCCTTTCTCTTCCCCAGAAGCGTTCGGCTGACTGCCCAGAGCCTTTTTACCGGTGTCTTCTCTGAGAGAGAGGCGCTAAAATCGAACCAGCGGCTGGAGTCCAGTTGCTTGGCATAGATCTTGGCTTCCACCGTGGCGCGCGTAATCGCACGCCGAGCATGCGGAGTCCTGGGGCCGTTGCGGTAGCGTTGTATCGCTTGCAGCCGCTTTGCCCATAGACCCAGTAGTCGGAGATCCGGTGTCGGCGCGTCCTCCTCGACTCGAGTTTCGGTGGTTGCCTCTTTCAGCGCTGAGTGCAGAAACATCTCGAAGGATGCGCCGCGGAGAAGTCCCCTTGTTCTAGCTCTTGACGAAACTTGTCCCAATGGATAGTGCGTGCTATGCGTTTCTTGCCTGTCTTTACATTCCTTATTGGGGAGAACTCAAAATAACTCGGGCAGTGGTCGCTTCCCCAGGAGTCCCGGAGACACTTCCATTTGTGATATTGGCTGTGCGGATTGGAGGTCCAAGTCAGGTCCGGGGTTGTGTCTTTGCTCCGGGCGTCTACGATCCTCGTCCTGATTCTAGGCTAAAGTTGAGGCTTGGGCGAGTTGGTACATACTTCAGAATTAAAAACAGCGCGAAAAGACGAGGACCAGACAAAGAAGGGACACGGACGTCCGTGTCACCTCTTTGTCTGGTCCTCGTCTTTTCGCGCTGTTTTAATCCTGATTCCAGGCTTGTTTACCAGCTGTATGCGATGAGCTTGCATTTCCCCAATGAAGCTCTCTGCGCAGTGGGTGTTATGAGCATAGCCCCACAGATGGTGCTGCATATTGAAGTCGCCCCCATATAGAGCTTCTAGTCCCTCGGGTAGAGATCGTGCAAGTGCCCGATCCACCCGTGATCCAATTTTTGCTTGTTACTTCAGTTGGGTCTGTAGTAGCAAGAGGTAATAACGACGTTCACGCCCTGGTGGACCCTGACGCGGACTGCGACGACATCTTGCCTTTTGGTGCAGTAACTGCCCAAGTTGATCTGGTGCTGCTCAGCCCAATCCGACCGCACGTACACGAGGGACTTCCCCGGAGGGTCGTCTCTCTGGCCGGGGTGAAGGGAAGTGATGAACGGACATGAATATACACTGAATTCATAAAAATATATGGTGCGCGTGTTGGTTTCCTGCAGCAGGATTACGTCAGGCTTCTCTTCTGGTTTGTCGTGGACTTTTGCTCGAAGTTCAGCCGCCTGCTTGCTGAGCCCATTGAAGTTCCACTGTAAGACCCGAATCACGTTGTTGTGGTGATGGGTGATGGCTGGTAAAGAAAGTTTTCGTCTGTGAAAACTACGCCTTATACTGATTGTTCTCCTCTTGCTGGGCTTGAACCATGTTCTTGAGCCGATCCAGCTCAGCCTTGAGGAAAGCTCATGTGTTCCTGAGCTCTTGCACCTCGGCCGACTGTGTTGTCTCAGGCGCCGCTGGCGGTGTCGGTGGTTCACGGTCGCGTTTGACATATCGGCCCAAGTGGCGGCGTTGGGCGGAAGTGGTACTTTGACTTCCCGCGCCGCCTATTGTCGTTGTTGCTGTGCCTTATTCAGCTCTTAGCGTTTTTTTTTACCTCTTCCCGGATTTGCTTGTTTGCCTCCAGCCACGTCGGGCATGTTCGGTCAATGCCTATGTGACCTGCCTTTCGGCACCCTTGACAAAGCAGGGCGCTGGGGCTCGGGCAGCTGACGTCTTGGAGGATGTTGTCGTGTATGTTGCCGCAGGTGGCACAAACCGAAGCATTGGGGCAGATGTCCGGCTTGTGGCCCAGGCGATGGCAGTTGGTGCATGTAACTGCCTTCGGCTTGTATGGATATACTCGTATATACCGTCTTCCGTATAACACGGATCGTGGTATCCTGTCGCTGTCGAAGGTGAGCATCGCCGTGGTGGCCTTGCCCAGGCGCCGGGTTGCTACCACCGGAATCTTCTCAGAGTCTAGTTCGAGGTTTAGCACCTCGTCCTGCGGATCTCCTTTTAAGGTGTGGATGGCATAAATGACTCCCTTGCAGTAAGCGACTCCATATGCCCGGAATACTTGCACGGGTATATTTTGTTGCTCTATAACGACCTCCCGGATCTCCTGGATGGACTTGGAAACCTCCTCTGAGTCAGTCCTGACTGAGATGGTGTTGGCCTTTTCCATCAAGTGCATTGTAAATGCTGCCGTATCATGTCGTGTCTTGATCATGGTTTTCAGTTGTGGTAGTAGTGGCTTGATCGATGTCCTGGTCCGAGTAAGGCGGATCTTATACTCAATGACGCGTTTTTGACGGGGCTTCGCTGGGGCCCCGCCCGGTGTAGCGGTAGAAGGATTGACCCGAAGGCGTTTCCTCTTTTTTTTTTCTTGTTTGTAACGGGGGTCCATTCGGAGTCGACATTGTCGTCCGCAGGCGCGCCGCCAGCTACGTCGCTCACCATATTCGTACCGTCAGTGGGCGTCAGCATCCCTTCTGCGCCGCAGGGCTGGCTCAGCATTGGAATGTCTGATGCAGAGGTGGTTGGATTTGACGAAAAGGCCATTTCCTCTGCTGTTGTTACAGGAGCTATCGGGGCTTTACCGGCCGCCGAATGGCGGCCGGTAAAGCCCCAATGTACTGTTTGCAAGTGGTACATTGCCATATAGATGCACAAAAGCAAAGCCAGATGTTAGTCTTTCTTACTTTTATTTTGCAGTTGAGTGCTTGTAACGCTGGTGGAACAGGTTGATAACGCTGACGGAACCGGTGACGCTCCAGGTAGATGTGGCACGACTTTTTGAGGTGCGCGCTGAGGGTGTCGACAGCCTCTCATATTGATAGACGTCTCTCATCAGAGTTCTAGAAGCGGCTGCCGCTGACGTCGTTGCTGGCGACGGCACAGCGACAGCGCGGGAGGAAGGCAGCGTGTCGAAGACCCTTTGACCCTAAACTCCCAGGCAGTGGCGGAGCCGGTATCGACGACGTTCCGAGAGCAGTGCGTGCAGCACCCCATGACCCCATGAAACATTCGAAGAGCGAAATCCATCGCTCCCAGGGAATTTCAGACTTTCCTGGTTTACTCAAGAAGTCTTGAGGAGGTTTGATGCCGAATCCGTCGTCCATCCCGTCGTCAAAAGAATGTGGAGTCCTCGGTGGACCCGGCGGGTCGGGAAGGAATGTCCAGTCACCTCTGCTGCTCTCATGAAACTCTTAATTAAAAAATGATGATGATGATGAAGAAGTAAGTGAATGAAAACATAGCATAGAAGACGACAAAGTTATCCGAATATATGAAAATATAACAATGAAGACACAATGCCCCCCACGGGTACACGCAGTACACGTGGCAAATGACGGCTTAAGAAACGCAGGGCGTGACTCGTTATCTTCCTGGTTCGTGATTGGTTCTCCGACGGTCGTGTCGGCTAATGTCGCATTCTCATTGGCTCTGAAGGGATGACGAGACACTCAAGACTCGTCCTGCGTTTCCTAAGCTCGAGCTGAAGAAACGTTAGTGATTTGTATTTTTAGATTTGTCGTTTTTTTGTAGACCTTTTGTAGATCGAACTTGGAGCAACAACTTTCGCTTATTTTGTTAATGATATATGTGATTTTGCAAACTGGTGCCACTTGCAACCTCAGTGCTATCACTTGAAGCTCATGTGGCATCATTTGCAACCCAAGTGGTACCACTTGAGGCCGAAATGGCACCACTTGAAGCCCAAGTGGTGCCACTTGGCTTGCAAATGGCACCACATGACTTGCAAGTGGTATCACTTGACTTGCCAGTGGTACCACTTGAAATACCACTTCATATTTTCACCTGGGCTTTCCCTCGGAATGCTCCGAAGCAAGGTCTGTAACACTTGCTCTACGTCTGAGGCCGGGCAAGTCGGTAAGAGTGGAAGTTGCTCACTGATAGTGTGGTCTACGGTTGGAAGTGCCTGAGAAATCCGACAATCCTTGTCCGCCGTGGCGGCGGCGGGCTTGGGTCCTGCGGCAGATCCCTTTGTTGTCAATATCGAGAGTAGCTGCGAAGGGGTGCCAAGACTCTTCGAATTGGAGCAATGATTAGGCCTCAGGTAAGAGTTCACGAGAGCACATCTGGTCTCCTCGAGAGCTGGAGCCAGAATCCCACGTCTGCTTTCCTCCTTGACTCGACCACGCTCCACGTGCCCCTGCCAATTGAGTCCGTAAGTGTGACGTCATGGGTCCAAACAAACCGTTGCTAGGGTCGTTGTTATGGACGAATACATGTGGCTCGGTTTCGCTACGAAAACCCGACGGTTCAAAAATCAGGAGTAGGATTTAAACTTCTAAAAATCACAAATGTAGAAAGCTTGAATGTCATATATGTTTCGACAGAAGTGTGCCAGTAATCGCTCGTTTCTGAAATATTTACGACTGCAACTTCCGGTCCTCAAGATGCCTGCAGCAGACGACGAATGCAAGAAGTATGCCGTCTGTAACACGCTCGCCGGCCAAGCCGGCGCCCGCGTCTGAATCGTGTGAATAAAGACGATATTCTGACATCGCATTTGTTTGAAAT
Source organism: Ixodes persulcatus (assembly GCA_013358835.2). Lineage (NCBI taxonomy): Eukaryota > Metazoa > Arthropoda > Arachnida > Ixodida > Ixodidae > Ixodes > Ixodes persulcatus. The sequence continues at coordinate 2,269,330 of JABSTQ010009403.1, forward strand.
ATAATGAGTTTCAGACACATATAAGAATTCATAGTGGGGTGCGATGCAAAATATGGTTTATCGAAAGTCCGGGCGTCGATCAAGATGATCGTCTGCTAAAAGATCGCATTGCACCCGTGAGAAAAGCACTTCAGGCGATCGGTAGAGATCCCAAATTTTGTTTGCGGACTCGCGCTATGCGAGGGTGCTTCGTATACCTGGTTGTACCCATCGCGTGGTGAAAGGCCCTTGCAGTTTCTTCAGATTTCCGCAAGACCCCAAAGCGCGAAAGAACTGGATAGAAACATAAGGTGAGTTCATTACAGATTGTACTCGCATCGCGGGTTCGATGGAGATCTTCCCCAAAAGAGCACATCCACGGAATTTTATGTATACCAAGGGGAAAAAAAATCAAAATACTGCGAAATTGCGATAGACATGCAATTCTCTAATAACCTGACAACCACAATAATAATAATAACAAACGACTTACCTCGACGGCGTACGATTTGTTTCTCATGCTGGCCTGCACTACACCGGTAATGCACTTCAGGTCGTCGTCGTAACTGATCTGCATGACGTGGTTTGATTTTACTGCATTTTCACCCCTCATAACTAAGCTGGGTTCTTCACAGAAAAAAACAAAACAAAAAAACTTGTTTTTGTCGCTCGTTTACCGACGCAATTCAATGAAGACGCCCGCTGCAACAGAGGCCAGCAAATCTATCGTGTCGTCTGCTACCAAAGCAAAGCGGAGTGTAAGTCTTCAGAAATGGCTTTCATCGTTGCGATACGACACTGAGACAACAAGAACATCTTCATAATTCGATATCAAGAAGTTAGGTTGCTTACAAAAAATTATTTACTTACTTGTAAGCAAAAATCTAGCCTCGCGTGGAGTCTCCATGCATTAGTCCATATCAACGTCCCTAGCAACGGTTTGTTTGGACCCAGACGCCTTGTTGTGACGTCATCACTTACGGGGTCAATACCAACTAGAAAAGAAGGCCTGCGCATGACGTTTCGTTAGTAGATCCCCGACCCGCCCCAAGCGGCAAACAGGCTGAAGCTTGACGAGAGTATGGGCGGCGTCACAACTACGTCGCATTCACTGGCGGCCACAACTGTACGTGCGCGACTATACTGAGCGCGAGCTGATAGCGAGCTTCCAGTTCATTTGCAAGGTGCATGCGAATACCCCCTCGGCAAGGAGCGCGAGCTAGCACGCGCTCCTGGCTTTGAGACGTGCATCTCTAGCACGCGCGCTCGTTCTGCGGAAGAATGCTTCAAAACAGCGACCTCGAGCTCTCGTGCACTCTTAATCTGGGGCCATTTAGGGAGCCACCTATAGCCGTGACAAATGAAATCCAACTTGTCACGGCAACTTTTGGGGCCACCTAAAATTGCCAGCCGGTTTGTCGTCCCTTTTTAGGAGGCCCCAACATTTGCCGTGACAAGTTGGATCTTGCCGGCCCGTTTTTTAGCTGGCCCGTTTTCTAGCTGTCCCGTTTTCTAGCTGGCACGTCTTCTAGGTGGCCCGTCTTCTAGGTGGCCCTGTTTTCTGCTGGCTATAAAAATGTCCCGTCGTCCACTCCCCCGCAGAGTATCTCGGAGGGTCCAGGACTATGATCCACGAAAAAAGCCCGGGGATTGAGAAGTACAGGAAATTTTCACCATAAAAATAAAGCTGTGACGTGGCGCTGAGCCTGACATCTTCTTGTGAGACGTCATGCACATAGTCACGTCGCAACTTTATTTTTGAGTCGCAAAATATATTGGAAAAGCATTGCCAAGCTAAATTTGTATACTTTAGAGATTGACTTCCCGAGTGCTCTAGGGGAAAGTAAATATACATGAATTGTTTCAAGGGCAAGGCCGATGAGTTCTAAACATTTAAGAGAACAGTGGATCCACAGGTAAACAATTTATTTATTTGTTTAAATTAGATGCACAGCTGAAGATACAGGTGGTGATTTGTTGTAATAAATACCACATTCAAACAATAAAATAGAAAAGTATATGAAAACTTGTGTCACTTGCTGAAACATTGGTGGAAGCATGGTCGTTGCTTTCACTTGACACACTTGGCGAACTATTGGACCCGCCGCAGTTGAAGGTGCGCTATCCGAGCCAAGTGTGTTGCAGTCAGCCGGAGCTTCGTGCCACAAGACGGGTCTCCGCGGCACGTCCGAAGGCCAGTTGTCTCTGTCGTCAAGGCATGATGCTGCTGCGATTAAAAATTTTCAGCATTTTATTATAAGAGAATAAGGTAGAGAGAACATGTCTTGTATCTGAATTACGTTCTAAAGTTTATCAAACAGCTGTTTTTTTTTAGAAAGTAGTTTGCTGGACGTTAGAGTCTGTTCAGATGCTGAGTCATCGGCCACAAACGTGGCCGCAAACATAACGTTTATTCATATGCTCTACGGAAAACAAAAGAAAGCAAAAGAAATTCGGCAATTAGATAACCGCATTCGCTTTCGGCGGCCATGCTTGTTTGTAGTTACTCGACATTAAAAAGCAGTCTGACGTCATATGAATAGACCCTATAGGGTCTATCTATATGACGTCAGACTGCTTTTGTGCTGTGTTGGACCTGTAGATCCTGGCAAGTGACCTGTAGACCTGTAGATCCTGGCAAGTGGACAGGCTGCGTCATGAAACGCCAGCTAAATCGTTGCTCAAAACTACACGTTGCACATAAAAAGCTATTGTTTAATATGAAAATTTTAAAGTTTGGCGTTCAAATAATATGGTGTCGAATTTGATAATAAACTTTCTGTAATTACTAAAATTGAAAGTATGGTCAGGTCAGGGTAAAGGCCTCGCTAAACTGCGTTAAATATTGTAAAACAGATAGTTTGACTGTTTTTTTTTTCAAAAATATTGTTTAATACAGTACATTTCTTAAATTCAGTTAGCCTAATAAAAGCTTATAAACTCATTCACACAAAAAGAACGTTTCGGCCGACGTCGACGGTCGCGTGAGCAAACAAGGGTGCACGCACAAGGGAAAACGTAGTGTATTCTAGATGTTACATTCATGATCAATTTTAGTATAATGTTTCCTCCTTTGCTCAACGCGATCGTCGACGCCGGCCGAGACGCGCGACTATATACCTCGCACGGCGAGCTGATGAGTGCGCCGTATACGCCGTGCTCTATCGGCGGACACTTCGGCAAGAGAAATGTACCCCCCTATAAGCTATTTACACCTTGTCGCTGTAAAATGCTGGTGGCCACCGTCGAGGCATAGCCGGCTAGCTTTCTTCGCCTCACCTTACCATAGGCAAACCGTAAGGGCTGCGACTTTGACCCGATAACTTTAAAAATTGTCACCCACCACGAGTGCTTGTGCACAGCCGAGCCGGCGTCAAACGTGAAGAGTCCGCGCTTGTAGCCGTTATGGTAAATCTATGCTAAGGTAAAACGAAGTAAACCTGTTTTCCACTTTCCACTGGTGACGCCAGCCGGTATCGAATAATATGAAAAGAGGCGATTCCAAACGTGCTTCTTAGAATACAAAAATATTGTGTATAGATACCTGTATCGTCCAGGACAGGGTCCCACTTGTCGTCTGTTGGCGAGGACAAAAGTTACTAGTTAGGAACTCTTTCAGCAATGGACTCTAATCCCTTATTAGCCAGTGAGCTACATAATTACCCAGTCGGTTATGCTGAAGAGGACTGTTCCCGCAGTAACGGCACCAGCCAAGTTGGCTCAGTAGTGGTGGTCGTGCTGGTCGTGCCGCCAGATCAGTGGGCCGTGTGAACCCATCGCATTCACATGTTTCCTCATGGTTACACCGCCCGCGTCGAATTCCTTTGGTATCCTTCGACGTGAGCATCCTGAAGAACTAACTCCATAGAGAAATATAGTACTACGTAAAGAGCGGACACTTCCATAGGCCCCAGCGGCCCAATTTAGTGTCAGCGAGCGCACCCAGCGGCCAGTATAGTGCCTAGTTGAGTGTTGAATGGATGGATACACGCAGTAACCGCTGGCAAGATGAATGAATGGATTCAAGGTGAACTCTGGCGGTATTTTTCGTATTGGGCAGTAGCATGCGCCCTCTAGGGTAACAAATCATTGTTATTGCAGCATGGTTTTTGTTTAAAATAGAATTGTTTCATAAGTATACCTTAATTGTACTGCAGAAGAAAAGTCATCCAGCGCTACATATAATTCAAACTGACCGCACACCGAAAAGTATATTTTCACATTTGTGCTAACTCTCTTGAAGGGACGACATAAGACGACACCAGGGATTGACACACATAAGTATTTATTTTTGTAATTATGACAAGCAAAACAAACATCAACTCTGAAGACGACGAGTGTTGTATGTTATTCATATATTGCAAAAATAAGAATACACATGCAAAATGTATGAATAACGCGTCAACAGTGCAACACAGAAAACAAAAGTACTGTATTACAGCGAGACTTACAGCGACAAATGCAATATGATGGAGGGCATTTAAAAAGATTACCGTCCAAGTTCCATAAAAAGCGCTTTCACATGTGACCATGTGACTATTACAGCAACAATAGAAGATCAATCTGGCACAGTGGCTCCTAAATTCAGTGACCGAATGTTAATGTCCGTCAACAAAGAAACTAGTCACAATACTTCTTACGTATACCGTATACCATGACCGCAACGGAAGAATGACTAGAAACCCGCACGAGACAACAAGCCGCGGAACCAACTCAACCCACACAAAAAGGCAAGAGACACAGACCAAGCAGCCGAAGTATTCGCCCCTGTCCGCCCGTCTGCCCTCCGTCGAGTCCACGACTCCGAAGCCAACCGTCGCGCCGCAGCCTATAGCCACAGTCATTGAAGTCGTTTTAGAAAGTTTTCAAAGTTTGTAATAATTTTAAAAGTTTACCCTATACAACGAAGTTATTTATTAATATAATATATCTGACAAATCTTCAGGATAAGTGGCACTGTTGCGCCTACTAACGGCCAGTAGAGTCCCTAACTCCTGGGCCGCGAAACGGCTTGAGTGGCCACTCTTTAAGTAGTACTATATTTCTCTATGCTAACTCACTGTCCCGCGGCTTCGGCGCATTCTCTAACATAGGCTTACATCACCATGGTAAGAAAACAAATGTCACCCGCAGATGCTTCCGATTAGATTCGTACTTCGTACGTTCGAAATTCATCATCCTTGCACACCGAGAAGAGAAATGATCGTTATGCGCATGCGTGCCCGCTGGCTGCGCCCGCGGGGAACGCAGGGCCGCCTCAACTGCCGCCATCTAGCGGAGAGCATAGTGTTTTCTTCCCGCTATTATGCGCAGAGCCAGCCCGTTTTTGCCGGCCCTGCACAAACGGGCCGCCAAAAAATTACAGGGCCGCCTACGGAGCCACCTATATAGCTATTCGCACCATCAAAGAGGGGAAGGGCCAATTGCAGCCGTGACGCTGTACACGGCTATTTTGACGGGGCCGGATCAGTTCGCGGCTAAGTCCTGAAAACTTTGAACGTCACGGCTATGGCCGTGACGTTTGACGGCCCCAGATTAAGAGTGTGCTTGTGGCATTGGCTGCATTTTCTGCTTGGAGTGACCGGAATATAAACAGCTGCTAGGCCTAACGCTCTTTACCGTCTTCACCATCCCATCATAATCATCCTGGCAGTCGCCCTGCACAAGCACCTTTTAAACATAGTCAACACTGAAAAGTAACATTGCATCATTATTAGACGTGGTTCCAATGGTCTTCATGCTCTGGGCGACTTGCCTTTCTGCGACACCGCGGCTCTCCAGAGCTAGAATAAATATATCAATGTCGTTAGGAAGGTCAAGACGACGACGGAGAATTGGCGCGCACGACCACCTCGCGCCAGGCGCCACGGTCCGGCTCGGCATCCATAAATCATTCTATCGACTGCCTGTCATCACCTGTCCCATCCTTTATGCTGCCAACAGCATCATCCAAACAATATGGTGAATGTGCGGAGTCATCCTTATCCCCTTCATGTACATCGGCGCCGCTATGATCCTGTCATCCCGCCTTGTTGAGGCAGTCATCCGCAGCAGCAGACTGAACACCAGCCCGTCGCTCCGTCGCCTAGCCCCCGCCCGCACGTCATGACAAGCCGAATCAGATGAAGCTGACCGACCATCCCCCACCCCTACCCCCCGGCCTCGACGTTCCAACGCTCATTGACGTCAGTACCCCAGCCCGGACCGTGTCGCAGTGCGGCTGTGGTTGGTGCAGAGGTCTGTGATGCTGCGGAGGAGGCCGAAATTCAACGTCTACAACTTCCTACCCACTCTCACTGTCGGCATCCGTCCTTCGTTCTTCCATATGTGGCTTTGTAACTGTACTTTGTGTGTTCATATATTCACCGGTCGGGTCGGCCGTTTTCTTCGGAAGGAGTACTGTAAAGGCCCATACGCACATTCGCGTTTGAACGCGTTTGAGTCAAACGCGTTTGAACGCGTTTGAGCGGTCGCTTGCGGTGCGACGCGCGCCTACCCGCAACGCTTCGCAACGCAACGCAAGCGAGTAGAGACTCGCTCAACTTTCCGAAGCGTTGCGGCGCGTTCGACCTAGTTCGACCAATCAGAAGCCCAGAGAGAGGAGAGGAGGGTGACGTGTTTGCTCGCGCCACTCGGCCGACTCGGCGAGACGTATCCAGTTCGCCGCCCGCAGAACTTGCTTTTTCGTTTTGGGGAGCGGTGGGAAGTGATTTTCCGAGGCTGCGATGGTTCAAGCTTGACAAAACGTCGGGGAAGCCGGCGGGATTGTCCCAAGATCGATCACTTCGACGCTGTCGCTGTGCGCCGCTATGTTGCCTTGGATTTCGCGTACTATTGGTGAGCCGCTAGCGACGATAGCTCGTTCTTATTGGCTCTTGACTGCGGTTGACTGCGTGTCGACGCAACTGTGTGTACAAGTTTGGCGAAAGCGCTCTTCGCAACGCAACGCGTCCGCTTGCCGCGACGGAACGCACCGCGCTCAAACGCGAATGTGCGTATGGGCCTTTAGGAAGGTGAAGACGACGACGGGGCAGTGGCACGCACCACCATCTCGTGCCTGGCCCCAGGGTCCGGCTCGGCATTCATAAATCATTCTATCTTCTGTCTGTCATCACCTGTTCTGTCCTCTATGCTTCTGATATCCTAACAATATATCAATACCTCGCCCGACGACGAAGGCTGTAACAGTTCGGCGCCGGAACTGGCCATGGGGGAGTGACGATTATTCAGTACAGGATGGTAGTTTCACATTTTGGCTGCGAACACAAAACTCTACTGGACGTGATTCAAGGAGAGGGCAGGCTCTTTAAATCGACCGCAAAATTCGGTTTCTTAACCTATCGCGCTACGACTTTGTGCAGCGTTGCCCACAGATGGTGCTTTCTTTCTTTTTTTTTTTTTGTAAAATTTGCAAAGAGCGAACTTACCTGAGGAAAAAGTAAATAAAGAAAAAGGCTTAGCGCCTATGGAAACGCAGCGACGTTGTTTGTTTGTTTGTCTATTATGAGGTGTCGGGAAAGGGGGAAACAAGAAGATGTGTGGGCCTCAATTAATGGGCGAGTCGCCACCTGGTTGTTGGGGAAAAAGTATAAAAAGAGGGAAGATGAAAATTATATACAAAAAAGAGGAGTTAAAAGATCAATTTTTTACAACTAATCTAGTTATAAATTTCCGCCCAGTTAGTTATCAACATAGTTCAGAGCCTTTGGCTAGGGAGCGAAGTGGAAGCAAATCACAGTCTATCAGCCAGCCCAGAGTCACGAAGAAAGCGCAGAAGAGCGTGGAAGGCTTTCTCCGCTGTTCGCCTGTTTCCTCTGGGGTTCACAAGTTCTGTAATATTTCCATATTGCAGGCCAGATAATGTCTAGTGATGGAAAAGAGTTCTTCTGGCCACTTGATGTGTGGAACAAACCAGAAGGGCATGTTCTGTGTCCTCTGGTTCGCCACAGGTGGGGCAGTTAGGATCCGCTTTGCGAAGCATCATGTGGAGCCGCATGGCAGTGTGTAGGCAACCAGCCCGAAGCCTGTGGAGAAGGCTGGTCTCAGCCTTAGGGAGCTTTCGGGGAACCACGGGGGGTGGCCTCCCCGTTGCGACCCCAGGATGTGGATGCCGTTCTGTGAGGATCTCACGGATGAATCGATGAGCCTCTTTGAAGCAGCGACGCCACCGGTCTTCAAACAACACGGCGCCGTTTCGCACGGGAGTCAAGAGATGGCGCAACGAACGCCGCCAACGAACGAGCATACGGCGGCGAGAGCCGGCGTCTTTAGCAGACGATCTTTTCGACTCAAAAGCGCACGCGTTCCGCAGGCGGCGACAGTGAACAGAAACAAAAACAGGTGCGGTAACAACAAGGAACTGCAGTTCCTTGTCTGCTAAAGACGCCGGCTCTCGGCGTCGTATGCTCGTTCGTTGGCGGCAGTTGGCATCGCGACCGTTTGCGATATCTCTTGTCTTCCGTGCGAAACGGCGCCGTGTTGTTTCAAGACCGGTGGCTTCGCTGCGTTTCCATAGGAGCTAAGCCTTTTTCTTTCTTTACTTTTTCCTCAGGTACATTCGCTCTTTGCATATTTTACAAAAAAGAATACACCATCTGTGGGCAACACTGCACAAAATCATAGCGCGATAGGATAGGTTAAGAAACCGAATTTTGCGGTCGATTTAATCAGCCTGGCCTCTCCTTGAATCACCCAGTAGAAACGAAGTACTGTGAAACCATTTCAGTTCAAGAGCCCTTAATTTTTGAGAGTTTCGTGAATTAAAAAGTTCCTGAAATTTAAGGGCACGCGAAAATTTTGGTCCTTAAAGAGTTTCAATGCAGGCGTCTGGAATTCGCAAAATTTAGTGGCCGCGATTTTGACCTCCGTGACCGATTCGCGAAGAATACGGGACGCGAAAATAAAGGATTTTTGATTACTATAAATTCCTAGTGGATTTCCTCGTGGAGAAACGTCTCGTGCTCCTCTTAAAGCTGCGACTTACGCAACCGTATGTCAAACTCGGTCATTTCCATCATTCGACAATTTCATCGTTTGCGAGCAGAGTTCGAGTGGCACACTACTCGTATCCAATGTGGAAGCTCAATTCTACTCACATGCTCAAAAAAAAAAGGAAAAAAAGACTAACATTGTGAATGTTGCGGTTACTTTACTATAGATGGCGCAAGCAACCGCCCATTAGAGAGATTCCTCGCAACATATTTATTAATTCGTACACTCAGCCTCGCTGCAAGCGTTCAAGGGAGAGAGTGCAAGATACAGTCCTCTTTTATGCGCCAAAATGTCATGCCAAAAATTAGAATTGTGCTTTCCCTAATGTCGCGTGCTCGTTTTCTTTTGATCCAGTAAACGATATGCCGTCAGTAAAATTATTTTCTAAAATCGTTTCATGGTCCCTTTAAGGAATGTGACGAAACTACTCAGCATACAAAGATGTGTGTGTTTCCTAAAAGCATCGTGATTTACCTTCATAACAAATTTTAAAAAGTCGCATTTGATTATTTAGGATATATAAGATATGTAACGAACGTTTAACTCACATTTCATTTCATGCTCGAAATAATGTAACGTACAGATTAGGCGATCTGTTTGTTCACGATATTACACCTAAAGGCTCGTTCACACAGACCCGTTTTCATACGTTACGTTACGAAAAGTAACCGGGAAATGTGTGCTTCGTATTAAGCGTGGCTACCAATTCAAGAAGATAGCCTGGACGCGACATTCGAGACACGACTGTTTCGGTGACGACGAGCTAGGATGGTGAGTTACCATGGCAACCAAGGACACAAGGCTCGTCGGAACGTAACGTAAGGAGTTGAACTCGGCTCAACTTTTCACACAGAAAGTCTTTTCATACGTTACGTCTAAGTCACCGAAACATTCGTGTCTCGAATGTCGCGTGCCACACTATCTTCTTGAATTGGTAGCCACGCTTAATACGAAGCACAAATTTCCCGGTGACTTTTCGTAACGTAACGTAAGAAAACGGGTCTGTGTGAACGAGCCTTAAATACGCAAGACATTCTTTATCGTTTTTTGCGATATAAATATTTCCTAGATTTGTTTATTTATGAATTTAAAGAAACTGCACAACATGCTCGGTCTCATATCTGCAGTCATTCAAGTGCTTTTCCACTATTTTGAGACATTCAATTTTATTTATTTGTTTCGATTATTTCCATACAAAGGTCGGGACTAGCCCGGAGAAAAAATTTGTTTGAGGCAGCTTGAGTTCATTGTAAACATAGAAATGAAACAGCGCAAACGAACACAAGGACAATATGCACCACAGACTAGCCCACCTCCAAACATTACAGCTTGAGTGCCTAGGGCTCGCATTATGTGATGCCGAAAAGAAGCAATCTACATTAACATCACGTGAGTTGAGCGTTGTTTATTCCAGATTGCATCAGTTTCGATGAAGATCATGAAACGGTGCCAAGCATTCGACTTCAGATCTTTAATTTCATTTGGCAAAGTTTATGAAATCAAACATACACAAGTTACTCAGAAAAGCTATTAAGTGACTGAGTATTTGCTTCAAAAGTAACTTGAGTAGAGAAGAAATTACTCATAAGCAAAGGAATTGAGTAAGTTACTAACTACCGTAAAAAAGTGGCGAATTACTTTTGAGGTTACTTTATTTACACATATACAGGGTGTTTTTTTTTTTAAGCTTAACAGATTTGTTTAAAAAAAGCCGTGAAAGTTACACTTATGCCGCTTGTGGAGGTGAGTTATACGGCCAGGGGGACATATTATAGGGGGCTGATCGTAATGATCAGTCGGCTAATTAATTAAAATTCGTTAATTAACTTTTTAATTAATAGAAATAGACATATGGTTTCAATTAGAAACTTGCTCAGCGTCATTGAAAACCCCTAAATCAGTCATTTTCAGAAAGACTTTGAGCGCGTGAGAAGCGTAGTAGTGAACTGAAGTTACCGCTCGTGGAGCAGGTACAATGCTAGAGGTTGCGATAAGCTGCCCGCGCGATTTTTCCGTCTCTTATCTAGCCCCAGCCTTGTACCTGCTCCACGAGTCGTAACTTTAGTGCCCTACTACGCTTCTCACGCGTTCAAAGTCTTTCTGAAAATGACTAATTTAGAAGTTTTCGATGACGCTGAGCAAGTTTCTAATTGGACCCATATGTCTATTTTTATTCATTAAGAAGTTAATTAACGAATTTTAATTAATTAGCCGACTGATCATTACGATTAGCCCCCTATAATATGTCCCCCTGGCTGTATAACTCACCTCCACAAGCGGCATAAGTGTAACTTTCACGGCTTTTTTTTTAAATAAATCTTTTAAGCTTAAAAAAAAACACCCTGTATATATATATATATAGATATATATATATATATATATATATATATATATATATATATATATATATATATATATATATATATATATATATAATGGGAATGAGTGAAGATTGTCAATATTCTTCGACGTTTCGGCCGGAGTCCGGCCGAAACGTCGAAGAATAAACCGTCCGTTGTGGCTGTTTTCACAAAGAGTTTTCTTGTCTTCTATGTTATCTCTCTCTCTCTATATATATATGTTCCGAGCGGGGACCGCTCTTCATCAGGTCCTAATGTCGGAGTGAAATCTGGAAGCCCGCCACTTTGACATGGCGGCAAAAAAAAAAAAAAGACATAAAGGAAAGTTGAAAAACAACTTCTCAGAACCGACCATGGGTGGACGAAGGCCGCGGCCAGGGTAGGGGCCTCGCATGCATCCCCAAAACACCTCCCGCTAGGCGCCGTTGGGGCTCGGCGGTGTCCGGAACGAAACAAGGGAATAAAACAAAATCAAGTGGGCCCAAAAGCGCGCCCGGGTGGCCAAGAAGAGCCAGCAGAGACACAGGAGCAGCTCGGGCGCGAGCCGAGACGCGGGACGGTTCATGTTACACACCAAACACCCCTCTCCACCTCCCCCCCCCCCCCCCCCCGCACCCCACACACCCACATACTCACGTGCAAGCCTGCGCCCTCCCCCCTTTTTTTTCTTCCATTTCCTTTTTTTTTTTTTTTTTTCTCACTGCCCGCCTTCCCATCTTGCACCCGAGAGCGAAGACATTCCTTGAGGTCGTAATGATGTCCAGTGCAGGGAAAACTTTAGGCAGGGGACTTCGTCTGTTCGTTTTCCCGTCAACGGGGGGTTCCGAGAAGGTTAACTGTTCAAGATGTAAGCAACTAAGCAGACCGGCGCTCTCCTCTCGAAGCGTGTTCAACTTTTTAATTAGGTACGATTCCCTTTGCTCCTTTTCGCGTGCTTTACTGAATCCAGATTGAAGTATGGTTGTAAATATTTTGTTTGTGTCATGTTGATCGAGACGCATATGTTTGGAGAGCGGCAGTTTGGGGAGTGGCAGTTTGGGGAGTGTGTTAAGGTGGGACTTGATTGTTAAATCTTAGATTTAACAATCAATCCCCCAAAAACTGGCACCTCGCATGCGGCGACGCTTTCCCCACGTGGTCGTCATGGCGTGAAGCATTTCTGAGGACAGTTCAACGACGACCTAACGCTCATCGAATGGCAAGTGAAGCTGAGCGAGTGTCTACAGTCAAAGAACCAGACTCTGCATGCGTGTACATTCGCCAAACTGCAAATCCTTGCTCGAAGTCCCGTCCAACTGACAGACAAGCAGCGAATTGAATATCTTCTACAAGGACTTCATGACGATCACCTCGTTTCCGCCATCGCCGCCCAGAGACCTGCAACGGTCGACGAGTTTATCGCAATCGCTACCGACCTGGACAACGCAGCATTGCACATCAAGCGAGCTCGACCAGACAAGCTATCTGGATTCCAGACAGATCAAAGCCCCCGCGCACCTTCGACACTGTCAACCTCTGAGAAGAGTGCACCGCCGCAACCCCGTCCCAACTATACATCGAGACAGCAGCGCTCCAAATCCCTCTCTGCAGAAGAGCAGAATGCTCGATACGACGCCATATCACAGAAGTATGGTGTCGCAGACTTTCGTCCTGGGCAGAATTTGGAAGAAGCCGTGCACGTGCTTCCACTGTCGCCAAAAGGGACATTTCGCGTCCAAATGCCCATCCAAGTCATCTGCTGCGACGGCCACTTTGACCAAAGCGCCAGCACTTCATAGCAGCCCTGCTGACACGCTTGATGGTTCGCAAGTGCAATGTGCTCTTGTGACTGCCACCATCCCAGGTATCGGCCAAGTTGATGCGTTCCCTGATAGTGGATCCAAGGTGACACTAGTGTCCCGTGAGCTCGTTAGCTCTGTGCCCCTTCTACCTTGGACTCGAGCCCCCCTTGTTGTAGTTGGAAGAACGTCAGTTATCCCAGGTGGTGCCATCTGTCTGGAAATTTTCGTTGGACCAGCTACTGGAGTGGTTAAAGCCGCAGCCTTTGACAACAACGCCCTCCCAGTGATCTTGGGTGAAGACTGGTTTTCCTCCAGCCAAGCACAGTCGATCTTCCAGCCACCTAGCCCCACCGAAATTCACCATGCCCCAACTGGAACAAGCATTCAGTGCCATGAACGGTTGCTTCCTTGGATAGCAAATGCTGTAATGTTGCAAGCTTCAGCTTTCCGTCACTGTGTCCATGGACACCACATCCCAGCGGGGCTACAGCAGCCTCTCTTACCAGGCCCAGACCAGCCCTTGTGGGCCCCATTGACAGCCTAGCCACAGCCCAAGCAGACAGTGCCCTCGACAGTGGACGTCTGCACTGACCCAGCCCTGCCTGCAGCGCAAGTGGGGAGCCATCTGTCAGACCCACAGAAGACGAAGCTCTCGACCTTGTTGTCCAAACATGCAGAAGTGTTCGCCCACGGGGAAGACGATGTTGGCTTGTACGAGGGCGTGGAACATGCGATAGATCTGCTTCCAGATGCAGCTCCCTATAGCTTGTCTCCGTACCACTATGCTTCCGAAGACCGTCTTTTCCTTGAACAGACAAAATCGCTCCTTCGCCAAGGCATCATCCTCCCAGCAACGGGCCCATGGGCCTTCCCAGTGGTGGTTGTCACCAGAGGTACAAAGAAAAGTCTCTGTGTCAACTATGTGCCCCTCAACAAGATGACTTTCAGTGTCGTCCAACCTCTCCCCCACGCTGACGATATCATGAACGATATCGCAGGCTCTTCGTACTTCGCTTGTCTTTCGCATACTGGCAGGTTCGCGTCCGCCCGGAAGATCGTGAGAAGACGGCCTTTGTGATTCATCATGGAACATTCATGTGGATTCGTATGCCTTTCGGACTTAAGAATGCACCATCGACGTTTCAACGTGCAATGCACTCCATTTTGTCCGATCTGAAGCCACATTGCTCACAGGCGAGTCTACCTGGATGACGTCCTGACCTTCGCTCCCACTTTTGACGAGTTCCTGACACTCCTTGATGACGTCCTTCGCCTCCTTCGCACCAGCGGATTCAAAGTGTCGCTAGAAAAGTGCAGGTTCGCCCTACAAGCCATCACGTTTCTTGGTTTTATCTTAATCAAGAATTGAAAGCACCCTGACCCAGCCAAAGTTTATGCGATTCTGTGCATCCCCGGCCTACGAAGAGCAAGGCTGTTTTGTCCTGGCTCCAGACGGCCAACTTCTACCGTCGCTTTGTCAAGGATTTCTCGAAAATTGCAGCACCACTCCAAAGTATCATTCGGTCTCAAGAGTTCTCTTGAACTGACGCTTGTGATGACGCCTTCGAGAAGATCCCCAAGGCACTGACGGAAGCACCTCTTCTGGGTCACTTTGATCCAGACGCCCCAACCACTGTGACAACAGATGCATCAGGAACAGCAGTAGGTGCTGTGCTTTTCTAGAAACAACAAGGCAGGGAAACTGTCATTGAATACGCAAGTCAAGCACTCACAGCTGACGAAAAGAAGTTGCACAGCAACGTTTGGGAGTGTATCGGCGTACACTGGGCAGTCACCATCAAGTTTTGCCACTATTTACTTGGGAAGAAATTTTCTCTACTTACTGACAACTGGACTGGTGCATGCCTCACCACAAACATCCGACCCTCTCGCCGTTTCACCACCATGTTGATGGATCTCACTCACTTTGAATTTACAGTGGAGCACCCGGCTGTCCGCAGCAGTTCTCAATCAGCCACAGACATTGGCATCAATGCAAGCAGAAGACATACAGTGCCAAGCTCTGCGTCGCAGCCTTTCATCTTCATAGCAGCCACACAAACACCTTGTGGTCATTGATGATGTCCTCTACTATACCGACGATGCCACAGGGGTACGAACCATCGTCGTTCCTGCCAAGATGCGTCAGGCAGTACTGGAGCTGGTTCACGACGGTGCAGGCCACATGGACATCGCTCGAACACTGGCCAAAGCACGAGAACGCTACTGGTGGCCAGACCTTGCTGCCGCAGTAGCCCTTTATGTGACGGCCTGCCAGATCTGCCAGAGCAGCAATCGCCCTGTGTCTAAAGGAGTCGGTAAAATGGGACTGATGCCCATTTCGGATGTTCCACTCACAATGATCGCTATGGACCACGTCTCGATGTCAGCAGCACCCACCAAGAGGTACTTACTAAACGTGATTGACTTTGCAACCCGTTTTATTGTTCCAGCAGCTGTGTCTTCAACCTCAACCAAGGACGTTTTGACGCACTTGCAGTCCGTGTTCCTCAAGTTTGAATGTCCCGATGACTGCCTCTGCGACCATGGTTCAGCCTTTGAATCCCACCAGTTCACACAGTTTATGAACTTACATGATGTGAGGATTCACTACTCGGTTGCATACCGAGCAGCCAGTAATGGCCTCGTTGAAAGAAGTAATGGGACTTTAGTTGCAGTGCTTCGTAAGCTGTGCACAAAGGACCCGTCATCCTGGGACAAGAAGCTCGAAGAGGCTGCGTTTGCTGTCAACTGCACCTATAGAGCAAGCAGTCGCTTTTCCCCATTCGAACTCCTCTTTGGGTATGTTCCAAAGCTCCCCCGCCAATGCCATCGTCCCATTGAAGTCAAAACTCTTCAACATCGCCTCCTAACTCTGTCAGAGCACCGCAGTACCAACGCCAGCAACACCGAAGAGGCTCAAGAAAAACGTAAGGCAGCCTACGACCAAGCCCACAGGCATCATTCCTTCCCGTCGGTCAGTTCGTATGGGTTCAACGCCAGGAGCCCATTACAGACGGCACGGCGAAGCTAGCCCCTAAGTTCAAAGGAGTCTACCAGATCGTTGACCAGAAGACCCCAGTGACATTTATGGTGTCCCGTATCACAGGACAAGGGCCCCACAATCGGATCCGTGAACGGTTGGTCCATGTCTCCCAACTGAAACCGTACGTCCCACCATATGTCGAACCCTACCTTGTGAACGACCAGACCGCCTCCGCTCCTGAAGCCAACGTTGACGACGACGACGTCAAGCGACGTCAAGATGACGGCGTCCTTGTCATTTGACGTCATAAAGACGCTTGGTGTTAGGTCGTCAACGTCGCTGTCGACATGACGCAACTCGACGTCACGACGACGTCCCGACAACTTCATGGCGTCGACGTCATCGTCGACGACGACGATGGCATTACGCGACGTCAAGGCTTCGTAGTGACGGCGCGTCGACGTTAATGTTGGCGAAGGCGACGACGTTACACGCCGTCAAGGCTTCGTCGTGACGTCGTTATGACATTCACGTTGACAACGACATCAGGACGACGTTAACGTGACGTCATAGCGATGTTTGACGTTGCGTGGGGTGTCGACGTCAACGTCGGCATCGACGACCACGTCCACGTCGTCCTCGACGCGGCGCGACGTCATGACCGCGTTACAACGGCGACTTGATATCGCGTGACGGCGTCGTCCTCAACGCGACGCGATGTCACGACCGCGTTACAACGGCGACTTGATGTCGCGTGATGGCCTCGTCCTCAACGCGACGCGATGTCACGACCGCGTTACAACGGCGACTTGATGTCGCGTGATGGCCTCGTCCTCAACGCGACGCGATGTCACGACCGCGTTACAACGGCGATTTGATGTCGCGTAACGGCGTCATCCTCAGCGCGACGCGATGTCACGACCGCGTTACAACGGCGATTTGATGTCGCGGAACGGCATCGTCCTCGACGCGACGCGATGTCACGACGTCCTTACGACAGCATCTTGGCGTCGCGTAACGTCGCAGTCGACGATGACGTCGTGGCGTCGCCGTGACGTGGAGTTTTGACGTTTCCTCTGACGTTAAAATCATAAAAAATACAATATAGCACCCAAGGGGCTATGTTGTCCATATGACCTTGACCTGTGTCGTCGGTCGCTTCGATCGCAGCGAAGGTAACACTGCGATCGAAGTGGCTTGGTTCCACCTGTTCACTTTCCACATTTTGAAGTGCAACTGAAAGCATGAGCGGTGCCTGTTGCTCGCCCCACTCAGTCGTTTCTAGTTCACTCCAGAGCCTTTTATACTGGGAGAGTTCGGCGGTTTATTGATCCAGCCGCCAGTCTGGCAGCACTGATCAAACAGTCTGGCAACTGTGCGCATCGCGCTCCGAGTTTCGTTGTCCGCCATGATGTGCCTTGCCGTCCTGAGCCGGCAGTCGGCTCACTAGCGTGGAGCGAGAAGCGACGATGAAAATGATCGTTCTGCGCTCTGCGAGACGTTAGACGAAAACGTAATGGGGTGCTGTAGTGCCGTTGGGTGCTCGAACAACGCGAAAAAAGGGTTCAGAATGTGCCGGTTCCCGCAAGGAAAAGAAAACCGCGCAAGGCACAAGATCTGGGAGACCAAAACAAAAAGGGCTGACTGGAAGCCGACTTCGAGTTCTCGATTGTGCGAGGTAAGTTTATGATTAACGTATTCTGTGAGTTAAACGCATTTCATTTCGACTGAAACTGTGCAGCGATTTGACGCGGCAGTGCCGTTGATCACGAAGCAGTTTCCTGCTGCGCGGGACCTGATACATGCGAGCGGCCTAGCTTGCGATCTTTGAACTGTACACAGTTCAAAGATCGTGTTTTTCAGTGTAAGTGCGAGCGGAGCTGAAGCTGCAAGCGCGTGCACGTCGCGCTGAACGACGCGTGCACTGTACGAGTGCACGTGCTCCGTCGGCACGTTCAAAGCATGCAGCTCGCTTTCGTAGCTTTCTCTACGCACGAGTTTTGAGAAGCGGCCTCGCAGCTCCGCTTCGCCGTCTCGCAAGCGCTTTTGTTTCGCTAGCGATGCCTTACTTGTTTTGATTTTGTTTTTTAATAGGCGTAGTAAATACTTACTTGCCATGCCTTTTTTTTTTTAGGTGCACTTCGCCGACAGTGAGTTTTAAAGCGGTTGCCGCGATCGCAAAAAGCTAAGGCACAACGCGATCCCGACGCTGTTTCTTCACAGCAAACCAAGCAATGTCAGGAAACCTCCAAAAGACCGGCAGGTGAGACATTCTACATGCTTGCAATAAAAAATTCCAGAAATCTGGCGGGTCCATAACATTGCTCTGGGTTCATTGCTCCATTTGTGGAATGCAAAGCCTTTAATTGCAATCCATTGGTCTCGTCTCTGCTCGCTCGCGTTGATATTCTCACCTTAAAGAGACCACAATGTCAACCTAATACTCTTTGGGCGACACTCCGGTGCAAAATGAATTGAATTCCTCCCTGATTCGATGTTACATCATTGCTGAGGTCCAAATTTACTAAAAAAAATTGTAACTGTCAGTTAGTTGGAGCGAGTTTTTTGCTCTGTGCAACTTTAGCATGTTAAAATAAACACAATGCGCTTGGTTTGCAGCGGTTGGCTGACCCCTGCTGCCCATCAACACGAGGCCCTTGCAGGGTCCTCGGTGTCCCATGCATCGCCTTTAGAGGACACTCAGATGGTGCGTAAGCTTGGTTTGAATCAATATTTTGTAACCGTAGTTTAGTTCGAGGAGTTTCCTGCTCTGAAAATGTTAACATAAACACGATGCGCTTGATTTGCAGCGGCTGGCTGACGCCTTCGGTGCTGCCCATCAACACGAGGCTCTTGCAGGGTCCTCGGTGTCCCATGCATCGCCTTTAGAGGACCCTCAGATGGTGCGTAAGCTTGGTTTGAATCAATATTTTGTAACCGTAGTTTAGTTCGAGGAGTTTCCTGCTCTGAAAATGTTAACATAAACACGATGCGCTTGATTTGCAGCGGTTTGGCTGACACCTTCGGTGCTGCCCATCAACACGAGGCCCTTGCAGGGTCCTCAGTGTCCCATGCATCGCCTTTTGTCGGCCCTCAGATGGTGCGTAAGCTTGATTTGGATCTATATTTTGTAACCATGGTTTAGTCTGGGAAGTGTTCTGATCTGCACATGTTAACATAAACGCATTGTACTTGCTTTGCTGCAGTTTCACGACACCCTCTGCGCTGCTTGTCACCATGAGTCCCTCGCAGGCTTGTCAACATTTGACATATCCCTTCAAGATGAAAGTCGGATGGTACGGAAGGATAAATTGACTCAATACTTTCTAACCCTAGCTTAGTTCAGGGAGTTCTCTGCTGTGCTCATTTTAACGCAAACATGATGTGCTCACTTTGCAGCCTTATGCTGGAACCGTCACTGCTGCCTGTCACCATGAGGCTTCCCCAGGTGCAGCTGGATGTTCGACTATTAGCCGCGATGAAGCTCACATTGTAAGGAAGATAAAATTATGTTTGCAGTTGCTATACTGCATTGTGTGTTCATTGATTTGTTTTGGAAGCAACTTTGTTTTTTAGGGTTGCGCGAATATTCGTAATTTCGAAGAGTAGTTTCAAATAATACACTATTCAATATTCGCTTTGAGAAGAACTGCATTCTTCACGTTTTTGGAAGTGTTGGTTGCGGCGGGTTAGTAACGTTCAGTGCGCTTCTGACCGAGCACCGGTGCACTGCGGAGCATCAATACCCGCGGAGCGAGCTCTGCGGGTGCTGCTTCTCTGTATTACATCGGTGCTCGGTAAGAAGAGCACTCAACGGGGTAACCCGCCACGATAAACACTTGGGACAGTATGAATATCGCATTTGCATGCTTTGAAGAAAAACATACATTGAAAGCAAAACTTTGTGAATGTGTATATCTACATTGTAGTAAAAGTTTCAGAATTAAACTGACTGTTATGCAAGAGTATTATACTATGTTAGGCAGAGATTCCCTTAAAACTTGCGTTCATCATGCGCGATTCATTCTTTTTTAAATCGAGATTAAAGAAAGAATATTTTATATAGGAAGAGTTGTAAATTTACTCAATTGGGTATAGTTGGCCATCTCTATAGGATTCATTTTATGTCAAATCCGTCGTTTACTTGTCGTCCTGAAACATTAGACCTGAGGTCAGAGTTCATAAATATATATAGGTTAAACTTAAGTTATAAATGAACAAGTGGAACAACCTTCACAGGTTTAGCTGGGTGTTCGTCTAAAGCATTATGCAATGATAGTAAAAGGCGTGAAAAAACTATTCGATATTCGAATCGATAATATTCGGCCAAAGCCTCTATTCGCTTCGAACTCAAACTCCACTATTCGCACAAGACTGTTTTTTACTTATTTGTTCGCAATAGTGCAACTTATGTTCTAATCATTTGTTTTTCGAAGGAGGTGGCAGCCCTCAAGCGCAAGATCAAGAGCCTCCAGAAACAAAACGTCCAGCTCAAGCAAAAGAATGAGGACATCATGACGGGACTGAAGGTGGTGTTCAACGAAGACCAGGTTCAATCCCTATCCCGGTTGTCGAATTGTGGCAGTACTTGGTCGCCAGACACAGTCAAAAAGTGCTTGCAGCTTCATTTTGCATGCGGGTCTACTAGGTATAACCTTATGCTTGCTCAAGGCCACCCTATGCCAGCGGAGCGCACCCTGCGTGAAAGAATGCAAGGCTTCAAATTTGAGCCCGGAATTCTAACAGAGGTATTCGAAATGATGCACTGCAAAGTGCGTTCTTTCAACACTCATCAGAGAAAGTGTGTTTTGATGGTAGATGAAATGTAGTTGCATGATAAGCTTGAGTACGATCCAAGCACCCAGAGTGTCTCTGGTTATGCCACATTAAAAGAAAATGAAAGCGACGTGCCAGTCTTAGCTACACACGGCCTTGTGTTCATGATCGGCGGCATTTCCACACGTTGGAAACAGGTTGTGACATATGACTTCACGGGGTCATCTTTTTCTGGTTCCCGCTGTGCCGACATCATCAAAGGCATCATCCAGCAGTGTGCCGCTATTGGCTTGGAGGTTATTGCTGTCACGAGTGATATGGGGTCTGGCAATCAAGCAGTGTGGAGAGATTATGGAATCTCGGCAGGGAGGGGCAGCCCATGTATTATGCAGTGCTTCAAATCCACAGGATCTGTCACAACCCATTTTTTTTTTCTTGCGGACGTGCCTCACATTGTGAAAAACTTGAGAAATCACTTGTGCCGTGGCCAGCAAATACACCTTCCACCAGACATTGTTGCCAAGTTAGAGTTTCCATGCGACTTTGTGGGCTTGTGGCCTGTCAAACAGCTGATTGCACATGAAAAGGGAAAGCAATTTAAGATGGCCCCTAACCTTACGGACACACATATATCTCCAGGCCATTTTGAAAAAATGAAAGTGAGCTACGCTGTTCAGCTGATGAGTCACAGCGCAGCATGTGCGCTAGAGGAGCTAGTCAGGCAACGACTGCTGAGTCCCATTGCTTTAACCACAGCTTGGTTCTTCAAGCAAGTTAACCGATGGTTTGATTTGATGTGGAGCCGCCATCCATGTCTTGCCCTAAGTATGCAAAGACCAGATAAACATGCAGAAGCTGTAAACTTCTTGGAGTCGTTCATTGACATGTTTTCTAGAATTCGAATTGGCGATGGTTCTTGGAAACCAGTTCAGACTGGTGTGCTTATCAGCACAAAAAGCATTCTCGGACTCCAGAGACGACTCCTTGTGGAGGATGGCTTCAGTTTTCTTCTTACAAGTAGGTTTACTCAGGACAGCCTTGAGAACCTCTTTTCAATGATACCAACCCCATCCCCACTCCCTACCAGTGCAAGATAGCTTTGCGTGTGATAAGTGTGTCGCAGTACCTGAAAGCTCCAAAGCATGGCAGCTATAGTACTGACGATGGAGCTTTTTTTCTAGCCGACTACAGGGAAGCTGTACAGCCAGAACTCGTGGCAGTCCTTGAAGATCCTGAGAGTTCTGAGCCAGACTTCGACCTACAGCTTGATGGGCCAGAAAAGAGTGCTTTTGCGTACATGGCTGGTTACATTGTCACGCGTGTCGTCAACAGTAATGGATGCATAACTTGCAAGGATGTGATAGTGGACCCCAACAACTCCAGTGCAGCCCTCGACTTTACAAGGTTAAAGTGCTGCACAGAAGGAGCCCTGACTATGTCCAGTGCAAAGGTTTTGCGACTTTTTGAGATTTGTGAGAAAGTGTTCCTTGCGAACCAAGTAGCACTGCGCAAACCGCAAAGTACGGACGTCCTGGTCAAGAAGATGGCTGCGGCTTCAGCTGGTATCGATTTCCCAATTGGCCACGGAGCAAAACAAAACCTCACCAGGAGGTTTGTGGTACTCAGGATTCGAATCTATTTGAAGGAAGAGAGTCGGCTACAAAGAGCGAAAGAAAAGGCTAAGCTTTAGGGCTGGGCAATTGATCGATTAACCTTCAGATTAATCGATTAAGGCTTTAATCGCGATCACATTTTTTAACCAGTTAATCGGTCTTTTAATCGGTACTCACAAAGAAGTCAACTGGAAGCACGCATGGCTCTATCCTGGACGACCTGCCCGTACTAGGGGTAACTCATGCCCGCCCCCCCCCCCCCCCCCCCCCCCGCTTAACGAAAACGCTGCGTGCCGTGTATCCGGTCGTCCTGTCCCGAGCGGTTTTCCGTTCCCAACCAGGTGCTCTGAGCAAGGTTCAATTCTCGCGCTCGCGAAGCGTCACGTGTTCGAGGATATACATTACAGTTTTGCCGAGGCCAGACGAACAAGCCGGGCCCGCAATGGATTCTCGCGCGACCGCGAAACTTCACGGGTTGAGGATCTATTACACATCCTGCCCAGGCAAGACAAACAAGCAGAAAAACAAGCTGGGAAGCTAACAACGCCATGGTTACTTGTTCCAGTGTTCGGCCCGTAAAAGTGGACGAGTTCACGAGTATGAAAGGCTATTTCGCTGGAGAGTTTGGGTTTAAAGTAAACTCCAGCGGTGAAGTTTTTAACTCAAAGGAAGTCCATGCATCATCTCCAACAAGCCGTTTTCGTACAGTGGAAGCGTAAGTTCGCTTCAGTATCACCTACGAGCGAAGCACCCATGTACGCCGCTGCAGTAAGGACCATCCGCCAACACGCAGAAAACAATCAACGCCTTCTCATCAAGGCCCATTTCTCTGAAAAAAGAAGAAAGCATCGCCGAAGCCCTGACATTTTCTCTTCTTGTCGAAGAATGTAGACAAACTTCTTCGGAGCTGGAGCAAAGATATGTGTCTTTGAATCGTTGAACTATATGTATCCTCAATTCTAAATGTCCTTTGAGCAGTGTAACAGGTAGTAAAATAAGTATTCAAAGGCAAGACGAGTTGTTGCATTCTTTTTAATATATTATTTATAAAAATCAACGCAACCGATTAATCGATTAATTAATCGATTAAAGGGTGGCGATTAATCGGGTTACAATTTTTAATCGACGCCCAGCCCTAAAGCTTGCATCGCGGAAGTTTGCAAGCGCATCAACGTCAAAGAAGTAATTTTTGAAGCGTAGGGAAGTGGATCTTTGTCTGCTTGCATATGTTGAGTTTTGTTTTAAATATATGAGCCAAATGCAGAAACGGAAACCACATAAAAAATTTTTTTTATGAAATTGAGTAAATCTGGGTTACCATTGCTTATAAAAGCTACCGAAGATAGATCTATCATTTTATGTGACTTGACCAGTGAACAGGCGGTTGTGGTACAGGGTTCAAGGCTTGATAAGCAACCAATCGTTACATGTATTCCCTGTATTGTGTTTGTTTCTTTTCTTTGTATAATGTATTGGTTTATAGCCGTGAGAGTTATGTTTGTTCCTTTTCTCTATATAATTATATTTGTAACCACAGTTATTGTACTATGTTAAGTAATTTGTTTCTCTTCAGTATAATGTATTGGGTTTTAACCCCGACTGTTGTATTATGTGAAGCATTTAAATTCCCTGCAAATCTATGATTGAAATGTCATTTTGTTTAAATCTTGTATATGTATAAAAATGCATTTCTTTGGGATCATCTTTGATTCCTGAGCCATATCTACAAGTTACCTCCGAATGTTTCTTTTTCTATATATATATTTAGTTTTTAAACACAGTTGTTGCACTTTGTCAAGTAATTTGTTTCTTCGGTATGATGTATTGGTTTTTAAGCAGGACTGTTGTATTATATGAGGTATTTAAACTCCCTGTCAATCTATGATTGAAGTGTCTTTTGTTTTAATCATGTATATGTATTAAAATGTATTTCTCTGGGATCATCATTGATACATGAGCCATCTCCATAACTTGCCTCCAAATGTTTTTTTCTTATATAGTGTATGCACATACCTAAAGCTTGGGTTTTTCTTCGTCTCTCGAGAGCAGCAATGGCGATATGCACTCACTACTTTTGAATGCGCCTCTAACCAGCGCTGGATGGTACAGCGAAAGCACGTTTCAAGTCACGATCTCGCGCTGCAGCATTTGCTGCCTTGTCAGCTTCTCTGAGAGAATTATTCTGCAAATGTTGTGCAAAGCTGTCAAAGATAAACTTTGAAGACTGAAGTCGCCTAGAAGCACGGCGGAAAACCACGATCGGTCCGCCGTATTCCGCACAACGGTGCATAAACCTTGTGATGTAGTAAACAGTCGGGGAGCGATCCAGACAGTCAAACTTGCCCACTAAATATTGCGCACTAGGGCGTTGAACTGTGTCGGACGTCGGGCGTTTTTGAGCGATTCCCCGTTTATAAATGAGCGCCGTTCGTAAATGGGCGGTTCGTTTTATGGTTTCTTTGCTAATGCTTACATGAATAAAGCACCGAATCACAAAAAGCTTGTTTTTCGACTTTCTCCTTACGCCAACAAAAGCGCGAACGCCAAAACCTACACGCGTATACATCGCATGTCAATGGGGACCCACTCGCCGGGAGGCACATCATGGCGGAAGCGGCGCCCGCTGAGTCCGCTAAACCTAGCGGGCCGTAGGCCACTCCCACCCGCCGAACTCTCCCAGTATAAAAGGCTCTGGTTCACTCTATTCAGGAGTAATCGGAGGTGCCTCGGTTTTTTCGGAAATGGCGGAAAATGTTCGATGAAGGCAAGTCGCCCCAGAGTAGTCACTTTATTCTCGCTGGCGACACAATCAACGTATATAAGGCAGTTATTTGTGTCGGTCTTGCAACCGCCATTATTTCACTTGGAGAAATGACCAGATGACGTCTCGAAAGACGATAGCGCGTTTTCACATGACAATACGCCTTTTTGTTTGTTTTTTTATTTGGGGAATGCGCTTTAAAGTCGGAAGTTTTCCTTTGCTCGGAAAGTACCAAAAAATACTTAAGCACTATGAGCCCGTACAAGTACGTGCTCATAGAATGTACTTCAAGTAAAGTACAAGTTTTCTAAACCTACTTCAAGTAGCATTTTAGTGATACGTACTTAAAGTACTTCCCAACCCTGCTTGTTTATTATTTTTTATGTAAAAACGTTGGGGGAATTACTAAGGTTTCTCGAACGATCTTCAAATCTTGGAAGACCTCTATATCTTGGAATCTTGGAAAGGCAACACATAGAGGTCACCTTTGCGTTGCTGTTTAGCACTTGATTCTTCATGGACAGCACAAACTACGGAAGCACCAGATGAGCTTCAGAGAGGGTGCAGCATTTTGTTGCCTCCTTCGAGTGAGGATGCAGTGTGTGCACCTCCTGTAGTGGGCGAGAGCTCCTACGTTGTAAAGAAGTGGGGACATGTCATTTCTTCAAATGCGTGACGTCTCCTTGAGCTTCGGGGCACAAAGAAACTCCAATCTTCGGCGCTAATCCCGCAGTTACTCGGTCTCACTTGCGACGTGTCTGTATCTCATATGCTAAGTACGTCGTAATCAAATTTCAGTAAAACACATAGTTTATTTCCCAACGCCAAGGTTCTAAAATGCTTTTAATAAGTGCTCCAGCAAGGTCAATAGCTAAAGAAATTTTCCACCCGACCTAGGACGGACTATCAAAACATTTCTCGAGTACTTAATTTCTTTAAAGAAAAGAGCCCGAGACTATATCACTTCATATTTTAGAATATCTGTGTTATTATTAAAGATATTTCCAGTCACTAAACTTCCCCAAAAATTAGTTTCCGAAAAATCACACAGTGAGCAGTGAACTTTCTATACTAGTCAAAGTTGGAGCAGAATATTCGCGGAGCGCGCTGATTGGACGTCGGCGAAAAAAGCGCCAAGTCATCGCCACGATAGGCCAATTGGTGCGTTCCGTGAACTTCGGCCCCAACTTTGTGTTTGACAAGTTTAAAGGCCCGTGTGTTGTTCGCGATTCAGCAGGTTGTTGATCAGGTTGTGGACCTGCATGTTTACGATACATCTACGCATTACTGTCCTCTTCAATAGTTTATTTTTCTGAAAACTATGGTCAATGGGTACGGCAGTAGACGATGGGAATCCTCGTTGTGCATCATATATTGTTTCGCAGCCGAACCTGACCGAAATTAAACACGAACATTCCCAGATGCACCGTAAAGTGTTCATAAAAAAAGTCCGCAATTATGACTCTAAACCACTTCGTGGTTCTCAAAGTGGCTCACTACCACTGTTTTATTGGTTGTGTGCCATAACGGACACATTTATATCCTGCAATTAGGCGAAAATGACATAAAACATAGACGCAGCCGCGAGCGCGCCGAGACCGAAACCAACCAAATTGAAGACACCTAATGGCGGCAATTGCGGCAGAGCTCTCTATCCGCCGGTCGGGTAACTACAGAGATGAAGAAGTTATATTCCTCAAAGAGTTTCAGCTTAGCGTTCAACGACAAAGCCTCTTCCTAAATAATTATTATACCCTTATTTTTCTCGGGAAAATTTTTCGCTATGTCGCGTATATTTTGTGACACGTAACCGCAGCACAAACATGCGCGTAAGAAAAGCGACTGCTTTATATTACGATAATGCACTCGTGTGCAACTTTTGAGGTTCAATATGATACGTGCGAAGTTTAAAATAGATTGTGGAAGCGGTCAATCCTAGAAATATATGCGATACACTGACGTCGCCTAACGTGCTGTCTACGTCAATTTTGCTTTGTGTGTGTGTGTGTGTGTGTGTGTGTGTGTGTGTGTGTGTGTGTGTGTGTGTGTGTGTGTGTGTGTGTGTGTGTGTGTGCGTGTGTCTGTGTGTCTGTGTGTGTGTGTGTGTGTGTGTGTGCGTGCGTGAGTGCGTGAGTGCGTGCGTACGTGCGTGCGTGCGCGCGTGCGTGCGTGCGTGCGTGCGTGCGTGCGTGCGTGCGTGCGTGCCTGCGTGCGCGCGCGCGCGCGTGTTTGCGAGATTTAAGACTCGTTCACACTTGTGCAACCGAGTACGACCGAGAGAGACAAGACCGGTTTTTAATCCTCTTACGACGTCTTAGGAGCAGCTCCGCAGCAGCGCACCCAGTCCTAAGACGTCGCAAGAAGCTGAAAAACCGGTCTTGTCTCTCTCGGTCGTTCTCGGTTACAAGTGTGTGAACGAGCCTTTAGGGTTTGCTACTTCGAGATGTTTTTCTTCAATTTTAGATTTTATGTCATGTCCTTAATCAACTTTCACTTCTACATGAACGTGAGTCTGCCCCTACTACAAAGCACTGCAATCCGGTAAATAAATTGTTTATAAATATCTAATATAATACATAATTGCGCTGAAGTATAACAATCCTATTAAAACGGTATCATCAAGTTTAGCATTTTCAACTTTCACAGAACATATAATTATATATGTAAAATTATTATATCTTAGAATAACTGTTGTTAAATATTGTTCTGTTCCTCTTCAGTGATACACAAACAATCCTGTTTATTATGCCTATGTTAGGACATCCCTCAATAAACATGTGTTTCAGAAATATATGCCCATTGTGAGGCCCTGCTCTAAGGGGTTTTAAATGGAGAGATGTGTTACATTCTTCATCCAGCATCAACTGCACTTTTTTTTTGTTACTTTAGACTCAATAAAACAACTAAATATTTGTCGTTGTGCCTTTTAAAGAATGTAACAGCGTGTAATTCCAATTATGCGTTTTGAATATGTCTCCCGGAGTACAAAGCAGAGGTGGCATTCTCTTATCAAGCTAAATATTTAAGAAATGCCATAAGCCTCTGATTTGCAAAAGAAACAAATGATAAAAAGATTCTATACATGTGTTTCGAGTATTCTTTTTTTCCAAAATGCAGTTCTTGCTGCATTTTGGAAAAATGCAGCAAGAACTGTATTTTGTTTACATGAAAAACAAGTGTTTTTCATGTAAACAGCTGCCCTGTCGTGTCCCCGTTTATATTCTAAAAAAAATCTACTCAAACTTTCCACACACACACAAAAAAAAAAACGCTTAATCATTTGTACACCAGCTTTACATCTCCTCTAAACTTAGTTCACTTTCCGCGTCAATCAGCAGCGCAGAGCCTACTTGTGCACGCTGCGACGTGCAGTGCGGGTCCAGGGTTCGTTGACCCTCCCCCGCGCAAGCAAAAGACCAGAGTCGCCTTGCGGTCCTCTCAACAACAAACACATCGATTCATCGAAATCACGAATTCCGTGTCTCCCCATAAAAGCGTATCGTAGTTCACTGCGCTTCCAACGATGGCGCAGACAAATCACAATGCTCATGCTTCCGGTAGCAAGGAGTGCATCCCGAGCGAGCGCAGCATCTTTGTTGTCGACGTTGCTTCCTTGTTTTCTTTGTGTACAAATAGCGTACACGAGGAACGAATAAACAGATGAAGAGAAAAAAGGCGCACAACAAGGCTTGCTCTTGGCGCTCGTTTCGGAGTGCAGCCGTCGCCGCTTTCGGGGACGTGTAGACGAGCTGCCGCACGAACGGCACTCCTCGGCCCTCGGCCCCTTCCAGCAGCAGCCAAGGAACCAAGACGAATTCGCCGCTGTATCCGAAGACACGGCCGCTGATCGATAGCCAGTAAACACTGGAGTGGAGAGGCCGGTTATCAGACATTGTGTCGAGGGAAAATGGCTGCCGCCGCCGCCGCTCGTTGCTCGAGGATAAATGCATCCCCGCGTAGATCAAGGCGTAAGTGATTAATGGATCATCCGCGCTGCCGACGTTTTGCCCACTTGCCAAGTTTTCTTCCTAAGTGGAGTCGGATTGCTGGAACATCGGAAGCAGCGACGCATCGCGAGTGGTGCGACCGTTATTGTCCTCGCAAAACCGCGCGGATGAGATCTGAATGCACAAATGATGGGGCTTTGCTTCGCGGCATTGAGTTCGACGAATTGGGTATCTTAGACTGTCGTGTCGTACGGGAGGTTTTTCTTGTCTTGTGACTGCGTGAACCTCGTCAAAACGGCTGCGCAAACAGGAAAAGTTAGTTTAGGCTCGTGCCGCTCTTCGGGCAGGAGGTGATTTCCTGTCATACCATGTATATAAGGGGTACCAACAGAATTCGGTTGCCGGATGACCAGGCATCAGAATAGGAAAAGATTTGTCTAATTTACTAACAAACGAGTATATTCATAATGGAACTGGATAAAATGAATAAAAATAACTAGGGAACTTATTTTTAACCGCATAATATTACCCATGCAATTCATAAACGTTCCCATCCGTATCCGCACCTCCTTACTTTTGGAAGCTTGGAACAAACGTTCCGAAAAAAATATATATTAAATTTCAAGAACAAACCTCCCTTATCCCTTCCTCTTTTGTTGAAAAAAAAAAATAAATTTCACGCCGCAGGTAGGCGCCTATCATACTCTAAGAAACAAATTATTGATTGCCAACTGTGGGTGTTTTTTTTTCTTTTTTTCTTTTCTTCTTGGGCTTTTTCTACAGGCACGCGTCTGCTGCCTTTGTGCTTTGTTTCCAGTCCTTACAAAAAGAAGTGCAAAAAAAATAAGGGCCCGAGTCCGGAACGTTGCACGCTTCGTGCTTCCTCTTAATAACAATTTGCTTTTGATTAATTTTTTTCTTTTTTCATGTGAATAGGATAGTGTAGAAATGCTTCCGACGGTCGCTCACGTATCTTTGAGAGGTGTAGAGTCATTAAAGTTTAAAAAGAAAATAGTCGAGCTTGTAACTGGTTCGCCTAGCACGACAAACGTCAAATTTAATTCAAGAAATTTCCTATTCCGAACTCGACCCATTTTTATACGCACAGCAATAACCATAAGGCGCTAGCAAAAAAATAATAATAATATTAAGCGAGGGCTGACTAATGTTTAGTTTTTAACTGGTACGACCAGAAAGCGCCAGTTCGACAAACGAACATACATCGACCAGAAACATCTCCACCAGCTCATACAGGTCCGCACTTGCCCATCGCTCGTTCCTAGTCCTCTCCGACTACGGCGACTCTGCGTTCTCTCCGAAATGGTGCGCCGCGGAGGAAAATCTTTCCGCGCGCTGGTATTATCGCGCCAGAGGCCTGCCTCAAAACAACAATCAGCGAGAGTTGCTGAGCGTCCCAAGCCTCGCTCGTGACTAGCGGAATGTGGATGGAAGAGGACGTCCGACGGGTCAAAGATGCGCGAATACGACCAGGCGACGGTCAATCAGCGTGTCAGCTGAAGGCATGTGACGCCGTCATCGTCCGGGGCATGGTCGGATTCGGCCAACGTTTTTACCAGCCATACGATATGGCAAAAAGTTTCGTCACGCGTGAGTCTCCTTCGAAGGGAGGTATCCAGTACTACAATACGGCAGCAATCAGATGGCCAATTTTCACGTCCATTACAGCGCGTCTATAATCAGTGACAACTTAAGAAGCGCAGGGCGCGGCTTATCACGTTCACTCTTTTTGATTTCTGATTTGTTCTTTGGCGCTCTTATCGCCTGATGCCACAATCTCATTAATGGACAATATGCAAAATAGCAGCGTCCCTAGCGGTTCAGGTGCACTCTGGGAGCAGGAGATTGCCAACGGGCAGTTTCGGTTTCCGTTTCGCCGGGTTGTGCATCTGTCGTCTGCTATCGTCTTTGCACTGCCATTGCTCACGTCGGCGTGGATTGCTCCACACTTACGAGCGATGAAATAAGTGCCCTTTTCTTCTCGTCACTACATACCAGACATAGCGAATAACGAAGCAATTACGATTTTGCTGGCACAGGGAGCGAGTGAAATCGCCGTAAGGCGAAGTCAATTGGAGGCAGATCGACGTATGCCGAACTCCGTACCAGGTCACTGCATGCGTTTGATTGCAACCTCGAGAACATCCACTGACACTAGTACTTCACTTTTATAACACCCTTGTTCCCGGGGCCAATGTTTCCCAGCAACTTAGCAAGAGGTGCATGTTTGCGCTTGAACGGATTCGCGTACACCCAAACTTGTCATGTACAGCGTTAGCCAGATTGAAAATAGCTACCGGCGAAGCAAGGGTGTTATAAAACTGGAGTACTAGCCTCAGTGGCTGTTACTCAGACTGGCAGCAGGAGACTGTGAACCGCCTGTTCATAGTCTCCTGCTCCCAGAGTGCACCTGAACCGCTAGGAGCGCTGCTATTTTGCATATTGCCCATTGACTGCAAAGTGACACTGAGATTCTCAAACCTCGCCACGACCTCGCGTTTGTTTACAGGGAAGCTGTTAAGGGCTAGTTTCCCCAGTTTCGTGTCCGTGGACAAATAAATCCCGACACAACCCTCTGAACAGCTACCGCCATCCATGAGCGACGGCGGCAACCAGACAAACGGCTTGCCGGTTGTCTGGTTGCCGCCGTCGCTCATAGATGGCGGCACATAGTACAGCTCCGCTGCTCTTCCCTCTTCCCCAGAGTAAAAAGGCCGAAAGCTTTTTTTTTTTTTTTTAACCGTCCTACAATTCAACGGTGATTGTTTGGCAATAGCTATGGTTTTCTCCCAACCCGAGTGAGCATTGCAGCATCAGCCTATACTACAAGCGCAATATCGCCCCTTCGTCTTTTCTTTTTGCTTTCCCCAAATGCATCGGAGAGGGTGTCACTTGATACTCGTGCCGAAGGTCGTGCTTCTCAGCGGGAGCTAGGAATAAGCAGAGGAAAATAATCGATAGCACAGGCTGTACTCGGAACATATTACTAGGACAAAAGCAACAAACTCCCCTATCTGTCGTACCTCGGCTAACAACAATAAGTCTTGACATAGGCACTCGCAGGCTTCCACGAGCTGCGCGCAAGTAATCAACATTGAGCTATACTAACGTCCCTGCAAACCAGACTTGAACGGTACTCATTGCAAGTAACCAAATTACTTGTAATCGATTACTTTTTGGAGCGATTTTTGTCATCATTCCAACAAATTTATTTTTTGTCTCGTGTAATCAAGTAATCTAACGGAATAACTTTAAGCAAGAGGCATTCCCGTCTTGACCATCAGCACAAAGTTGGAGTTCCAAGCTCATTTACCACAACATTTCAATCTTCTTTTTTACCCGCACAGCCGAGGAATGGAACCACCTCCCAGGGGTGATTGCTACGATAACTGATACTAACCTGTTTACAAATGCCATCACTAACTATTTTAGCAGTGACCCATGCCCTGTTTATTTGTTTTTCTTTGTTTGTTGTATATTTAATATCGTTGACTTGTTACCATTTTAATATCTTTGTTTTATGTATGTGCTCTCCCCCTCTGTAATGCCTTCGGGCCCTGAGGGTACTTTCAATAAATAAATCAATAAATAAATTATAACGCGTAATGCAGATCTGGGAGTCGTAAGGCAAAACAGGACAGTCACATCCCCTCAGTGCTGGATTGACTCTGATGGCTTGTTGGGTCCCGTCCACATCATACATCTCGGCTATTCAGTGGCCAATCTTAATTTCTTTCTTTCTTTTTTGCGTGTGTATGTGTTTGAAGACTGTACGAACTACTCCATCTCTCGGTATGTGTACTCAGGCTATAGACGCTTTAAGTACGCGCCAGATTGAGTCGCCATTGCCGACTTTCTCTTGTCTTACCTGAAGTCACTGGATCCTGGGAAAGTAGCGCCAAGTATGGTCGTCATCTTGGTCCGTGAAATGAGCAATTTCTCCTTGACCCCTCCGTTCGTGGTGAGCCGATCTAAATTCGCTGGTGACGAGTAGCTTCATAAAGGCGTTTCTTGTATACCGAGATTCTTCTATCCACACACCGGCGAAACAAGCGTACATCTTCGTACCACCACCACATGAGTGTCGGTACTTGGAGGCACTGAAAAAATATTTTTTTTTTTTAAATATACTAGAAGAACAATATAATAGTAAGAGATCCGTGAAGATTGGCATGATTGATAAGTTGATTGCATACACAGTGCCAAAAACGCTTATATTGGCGAGGAACACTTCCAGTACTATGATGCTCCATGGTGAACTTGGCGCGACTGGTTTAGAACGACCCTCTGGAAGCTTCGAAATTTAAATAATAATTGGGGGTTGTGGGGATATTTATACAGCGAGTCGTTGGTCAGCCATTTTTAATGTTGCGACGAGTCACTCGCTTTAGATGAGCAATTTAGCCAGTGCAGTACAACCGCTAGCCTGACTGAAATGGTGATTTCTATGGCAACGTACACAGATTAGCACATGAAGGCACCCTAGATTAGCCAATCGCCTTGAGTGGTGTTGGTCGTCTGCATGTTAGTATCTGTTTGTGTCCGACCAGCAGGCAGAGAAGGCTATGACGCTACTTTCTTAGGATCCAGTGACTTTAGTCTTACCGAGATGCCGAGCCACTGAAGAGGGCGTTGACGAGCCACCAGAGAAGTCTATGCTGAGGAGAAGGACACAATAGGCCCTAGAGTGGCAATAACCTGTCCTGCTGTGGCAATAATGAAGTGAAGTGAACGAAATAAGAGGACACAAAAACTGAAGGTCCGTTATGGCGGCGCCCATGCACAGCTGCCGGAAAGCGTCTATATCTACTCAAGGTTCCATTTCACCATAAGCGCGAGCGAGATGGAAGACACGTGCGCATTATTTCTATGGACTGCACCGACGTGTCCCCACCTGCCCTGGTGGTGGCCGTGCTACTCTGTACGTACATTATGCAGCGTAAACTTTGCCCTATAGTTTTCGATTATTTGTTTTTTTGGCAAGAACAAGTAGAATGCACACCGGCATGATGAAATGACGTTACGTGGAAGCCGTATATAATGCTAACTCGTTCAAACTTGCGGGTTTTTTTTTTTCTTGAGTTACGTTACGCAGTATGAATCAAAGAGCTGACTTGGACGACCGCACGCCCGGTTTTCATGGGATAATTATCAACGCTCTTCTTGCTTCGCGCAACAAATACGAAAAACTTGGCGTTTCTACAGATATAGGTATGGTGAAAGCAAGGAGAAGTGTGACGGTCGGCAGGGAAGGATTGCACAGAGCTGCGATGAAAATGATTTGCCCGTAGGCACCCTATCTGCCCGTTTTATTTGCCCGCAGATTGACGCGCCCCTCGCGCTGCCGAAAATTTTCACCCAACTTGCGCACCTCCATAACAAGGTGCGTATACGGCGCCCGCCACACTTCCCCTTCCAGACATCATATTTTCACTTACATTTAGAACATGCGCGATGCCTGCAGCGCGCGTGTTGAAAGGTGGCATAGTTTCTTTATATTTTGACTCAGGTTTCCGCAATATTGAATGTCCAACTGCTAACATCTTCCTTTATAATCAAAACGTGCATGATTGTTGTTGACTTTTGTTTTGTTTTTCCTGTCAGCTACATGAATTGCGCACGTTTCGCCGGTTCAACGTTTTCAAATAAACATATTTTCCGAAAGAGCACAAGAAACTGTACCAAGAGCAGTAAGTAAATTTCTCCAAAAAACATTTGTAGTCATTTTTAGTCATAGAAAGAGGATATAGCTGAAACCGAAACTAACCTGCAATATTTGCAAAGGTACCCGCGAGATGGAAGAGAATGACAATAATAATCTCTGGAAAAATGAAACAAAGAGGACAAAGGACAAACACAAATCTCCAAATTGGAGATTAGTGTTTGTCATTTGCCCCTTTTGTTCCCCTGACCCCCCATCTTGTTGTGATTTCAGATGTTGTATAAACATCAGCTCATGTGCTGCTTCAGCCTGTTTCGCCCAGCATCAAAAGCAGTCAGGGCCGTCGCGATCGTCCGTGGGAAAGAACGGACTTCGATTCATCAAGCTCATTGCAGTCATTTTAAGATTTTCAGCGCGAGATTGCAGACGATTCGCCAGTTCCCATTCGATCCTCCGGCATCGCCTCCAAAAGTACATTCTTTTCAATTCGATTCAAGCTTTATTTTCCAGATATACACTGGAGGGACCTCTAGACAAAAAGCTGCTATATAAGCAGCTTGACGGGGTCTGGGGTCCTGTGACAAACGACAGCAGCAAATTCACGAAAATATCCTATATACATTCTGTAAAGTATATGATATCACAAATTAATACATTTCTCACGCCACAACGTCAAACCAACATGT
The DNA here is from genome assembly GCA_013358835.2 of Ixodes persulcatus. Classification (NCBI taxonomy): domain Eukaryota; kingdom Metazoa; phylum Arthropoda; class Arachnida; order Ixodida; family Ixodidae; genus Ixodes; species Ixodes persulcatus. The sequence continues at coordinate 2,304,890 of JABSTQ010009403.1, forward strand.
GAAAAAAACAATTCCTATGGTTTTAAGCAAAGTATGTGCGAAGTTTATTTTTAGGAAGAATGAAAACATTGCTACTATGAAGATGCCATTTATTTAAGAATGTTGGAATGTTGTAGTGAAGAGATTGAAGATTATAGTTTGTGCGATTTCGAGGGACCAACCATTTCTCTGGAAAACGTGTATTGATAGTGCTTTCATGTAAAGTTAGTTCGGAAGTGCGATATAAAAAATTCACAAACGTGGAAGATGAGAAGCAGATTAAATAAAGTAGGCAGAACTCATAGAAGTGTTCTACACGAATTACTTTATATTTATGAAATAAGGATTCAGTATGATAGTCATACGGAGCATCCGCAATAAAACGCAATATCTTTTTTTGAAGTAATAGAATGCTATTTAAGTTTATCTTTGTAGTTGTTCCCCATACCAAGTGACAGTAATTCAAATGAGAATTGAATAAGGCGTAGTATATTTTTAGCTTAATGTTTACCGGCAAAAAACTACGGCACCTAGCAACTGCCCCCACTACTTGAGTACAATACCTATGGTGGGTACAATACCTATGTTTCACGGGCAATTCAAAGGCGTTGAGAGCGAACATCAATAAATAATCAGCAAACCAGCAGTGATCACGTGACACCATGGTACGTGTTTTGCTATAATCTTGAGAACGAATTGCCCTCTTTTAACCTCGTCCCACCTCTTCCTATATATAGATATAAGTATATTCAATATATCAATCGTTCAATTTTATTTCCTCACCATCTGAGAGGGGAAGGCAGAAAAGAAAAGAAGCATGTCGCTACTTGACGAAGCCCCCGCCTCCCCTTTACACCCGCAGAAGAAACACAACATATGAGTGAATGAACAATTTAACATACATAAAGACAGGTAATCGAGTGTTTATACAGGACAGTGGTGTCAATTACATAGTGTGCAAAAGGTTAAACAAGGTAAACATAATTCAGAGTTGCACACGCTTGCTCTGAGAGTTTAGTAATGAGCACACAACAATGCACAATGCAACTTTCAAAAATATATACGCAACTGTCCCTATACCTTCAAAACATGACAACACCTATTCAATTCACACAAATAGGCCACACATTTCCTTTTTGCTTGTGCTTGCCTCGGAAATTTCCTTTGCTTCAAAGTTATTTTAAATTCTTGGGAGAGTAAAAGCCAGTCTCTGGTCACCATAATTGGTCCTGGAGCGCGGTGCGGCCCAGTTTCGAGAATGACGAGTGCAGTATGTCGTGTCCCGTGGCTCCAAACCTGAGACTGAATAAGAAACGCTCTCAGGGTTGTTCAATGATCTTTTATATTACATCAAAAGCTTATAACTATAGCAATTCGTGATTTTTAACGTGTCGAGCTTTTTAAACAAAGATTTCATGGAGTGATCATACGCTACATTACATATTACTTCTATTGCCCTCTTTTGCCTTATAAAAAGTCTCTGAACGTTCGGTTTCGTAGTGGTACACCAAACCAGGAAATAGTAATCGAAATAGGAGCAGAACAGGGCGTGATATATAAGCAGCATTATCGAGGATGGTAAGGTATTTAGTTAAACGCCTACAACTTTTGAAAGCTTTATGGCTGTGTCCTGCACCGTCTCATCCTACAGCTTATATTCATTAAGAGTTACGCTAAGCACCTTAGCACTTTTTAAAATTTCCACATCTCCTGAGTCCTGAGGCAAGAGAGAGCAGTCCCGGCAGGTTGCTGGTGTAGCTTGTATTTGTTTGCGCGGAAAATGATTGCCTTAGTTTTTGCAACATTTATTGTTAATGAATTTGCGATGGTCCAAACGTTTAAACTCTGCAAGAATTGATTTGCTCTTTCTATAATGACGTCAATGCTACTTCCAGAGAAAAACAAGCTTGTATCATCTGCGTACATATTTTCGCGACGTCGGCGTCGGCATCGGCGTAACTGCGCTAAATTTAGCAAGGAAATTGACGTCACTTGACATTACCGCAAATAAAAGTTTCTCCGCTTGATTTAGCGGGAAAATTTACATCACGTGATTTCAACACCGATTCAATTCCACACTAAATTTGGCGGCGAATTGAATTGGTGTTGAGGTCAGGTGACGTTAATTTTAACGCTAAATCTAGCTGAGAAGCTGAAATTCTTCATAGGTGACGTGACACCAAGTCATGTGACGTCATTTTCCCCGCTAAAATTAGTGGGGTAGTTGACGGAGTTATCTAAGTTCACAAAGTCATTTATGAAAAGATTGAAAAAGAAGGTGCTCGAAAATACTCCCTTCGGTACACCTGCTTTTATTTGGCGCATGCTTGAACGCTCCCCGTCAATATCAACGTACTGATAACAGTCTTGTAAATAGCTTCCGATTAGGTATATTAGTCAACACATACCTCCCCTTTAAAATTGTCACTTGTAAACGAGCCCAAGCCTTAACTGGCGGCGAATACTTGATACATTGATCTGGTTAATAAGGAGCAGTGTATTTCCGTTCTCATCAATCATGCCCTCGGAGCAGTTAGAATGCTGAGATGCTGTGGGCGTATTTTACTGAATTTTCAGAGCGAAGCAATCAAATGATAGTAAATATAAGGTTAAGAATGTCTAGGAGTTTCTTTTCTTGGTATATATATGCGTGTGTGTGTTTGGATGATATTTTCAATTGAATAACGCTGATTACAAATTCTCTGTGGCCTGAGAGTCATTTCGACATTTCTAAAACGCCCTGTCACACTGAGGCAACAGTTGGACTACTCTACCAGGCAACACGAGTAAATCATGTTGCCGGCGACCCTGTCCCATCGCGGCAACAGCAACAGTCAGGCAACACGTTGCTGCCACCCGGCAACCGTGTTGGCTGATTTGTTGTCCGACCACCCTGTCACACCGCGTTGACGGCGGGGACAACACGGGGAACACTCCGCCATCTTGATTGTTTACCTTCGTTCGTGTGCGGCGCGGCAGCGCTGTGAATGTGACTCTACAAAGGGCTAGCGCGTTGGAAGAGCCGGAAATTACCACAGGACGACATCAACCAGTGTTTGGGATAAGAAAACTTGACACGGAAGTATTTTTTACCCTTCATTTTATCATAATGTTCTTCATTCGCTGACAAAGCGGATAGCCCTAACCGAGGAAAGTGAGATCGCTGATGTATGTTCGGGACTTACGCCACCGTATGAAGTGTTACTGTCCGGTTCTTTCATGCAATTCCTATTTCTACTGTAAAATAGAGTTTGCACCGCCAGTACTCCAAAACGTCTTTCGTAGCGTGGTGTTGAGCTCAACTGACAGTGCTTAAAAACTGCGACACCGACAGGATCAGCCCTCATAACAATCGGTGGAATAAATATTTTTCAACGCTTTCCATTTTCCTACCACCTGCTATGTGATTGCTTTAATCCCCAAAACGTCCTGGGTCTTTTTGAAACAAATCAGGTGTTTGGTAGCGGCTGTGTCCAAGTTCCAATCATTAAAAATCCTGATCGAAGTGGTCGTTTTAATGCTTCGATTTTTTAATCTTTGCTTTCCTGGGTTATTTTCATTATATTTTATCAGCGGGTGAGTAGAAATGCCATTTTATTTCAATCGCAGTAATGTGAGCTGTTCTCTCGGCAGTTCTAATTTCAACACCAGTGGAGCGTTCATGACCATTTCGACAAGCGCTTTCCGTAATTACGTAGTAAAAACATCCATCAAATATTTTGAGCTGCACGCCTGCATCAATTATTGTTAAATAACATTTTCTAACACTATATTTGAGTTATATGTTATTGATAGGGAACTAGCTGTGCCACGGAAGTAATCTGTGTTGTCGTGCTTCCGGCCCAAAATTCACTCAGCCGGCAATCACGGCAACACACGTTGTCCAGCACAAGTTGCTGCTGTTTTTGTTGCCGAAAGTTGTCATACCGAGGCCACATTTTCGTGACGTTCATGTTGTGCTGCTTTTGCCGCGATGTGACATGTTAGTCGGACATCACGGGGAGCGAGCAACAAGTTGCCGGGTTGTTGGACAACGCGTTGTTTTGTTGTTGCCGCCGTTTCGACTCAGTGTTACAGGGCCCTGCAATCCTATTTAAGTGTCTACCTTTTTTTTCGGTTTCCACATCTCTTGTGGTTCCGGCACCCCAGCGGGCACGGAGAGAGTAACTAAATATCAGTGCGTAATATTTTAACCGAACGACAAGGAAGCCTTCTCCGCCTACGGGGTGCGCCACGTGGTGCCAAACGCGCGCGGCATGTGACGTCATCCTTACGCTGTCGGTCCTGGTCAGCTCCTTTCTTACGACTGGTAAGAGCCTCTAAAAGCTTTTTTTTTTTTTAAGTCGAAATACAAAATATAGGATGCGCGAACCGTTTAAACTAGTTATAAAAGTAGCTTTAGTTCAATATTTTAGATGAGAAAAGAAACAAATGCAGTTTAGAAAGTACAGAACCAAGAAATTACTCGTCGACATACCCCGGCACAAAGCGGTGGAAAAGGCGGCGCAAACTAGAAAGTGTATAGTGGGATCAGGTACCGACGCGCGTCACGCATTGCGCTGATGCGGCGAGGGTGGAAGGGTGGATGTACGTGGCGGCGTTGCGGTCGTATGGGCTGGAGGATCCGACCGGTTCCGAGCGTTCCGAAGGCCTTCGGTGAGCAGGTTTGGCTTGCGGTTTGGTCGTTTGGCGGTTTGGCATCGCGAAGTTGCTTCCGTTCTGAATTGATCTTTACCCCCTGTTTGCTGTCGTTTATTAACCAATGAAGTGTCATGCCGAATTAGATACTGAATCGACGGCGACAACGCCACTGCTTCGCTCCAAGGTGCAAGTCAGGCTATCAGTGGCAGAAAGGTGAGCAGCCGTCGCTGTTTTCAGTACCTAAGGAAGAAGAACAAAAAAAAACATTTGGGGACAGAACTTGCATCGCAAGGACAAGCTCCTGAACGAAATATGTTCGATGTGTGAGCTTCATTTTGAGCCATCGTTTGTAACGCGAGACTTCGTTCACATTATAAATGGAGAAGAGGTGCGCAACCCCCGTGGGAAGCCGGAGCTCTTTCCGGGTGCTGTGCCGGCGCTGCTTCCGAATGCTCCGAGCTACCTGTCAAAGAAATCGTCGCGGCCAAGGCCCCGGAAAAAGCGAAAGAACGCCGATGCTTCCTCAGTTGATTCTAAAAGAAGGCTAAGCACTGCCTCTTCAACTGCCTGCAGCAGCATCACACCGGCTGCAGCCGATACCGGGGCGTTTGATGAAACCTGTCTGCCCGAAGAATACTCTACGCTCTACGCTATGTGCTCCCTCCAAGAACTGGAGCTGTCACCGAGTTCCGAGCCTCATCGGGATTTCTTCACGAGACAGCATGTCTGGTGTTGTATACACTGCGCATCTTTGTGGTCGCATGGCTGAAGGAGGACGCGTCGTTAGCTACGACAACTTCACCCTGTTTCTAGTGGCAGACTCCTGGTAGTCCCACCTGCCTTAAAATACTCATGCTAAATGTAAAAACACTCGGGCATCGAGACGTCGCCCAGGAAATTGGTCTGGCGGCGTTCGCCTTGCGCGTCGCGCATTTGTGCTTCGCACCACGCGCAAAGCGAGCACAGTCAGACGACTTGCGTCACTCGCGTGTCGCGTATTTCTTTTGTGGGGTTCGGAAGTTCGGACCTGAAACGGCAAGCATTTTGAGCCAAAAAGCTTAAACAAAGAGTGTTTAGTCGCGAAGAAAATGCAATGCGAGCCGCCCTGACCGCCCACTTCATCCAGCCTATCCAGCCCATGCTTTAGTGGCGCCCTCTCGAGCCGTCGACACGGAGTGCGGCAGCCGTGAGCGCTCGCAGAGCTCACTACCCCTCCTCTATTTCACGGCCTCCCAAGCCAGGAACAGGGACGTCATGAAGGAGGTTACTTTGTGCTTGGTTTTGTAATTTTAATTTGCCTATAACTTGTAAAGCGAAGTGAAATTCGTTCCGTGCGCTCAGGTCTATTTGCGTATGGCAAAGCCGATGGTTTTGGAGCATGTGCGAGATCGAGTCTACACTCCACCAGTGAGAAATGGTCTCTTATATTATTGTCAGAGTTATTTCGAGCACATGGTGAAACAATGACGCGTAAAATTTACGCCGATCGCAAGTATTCCAGGGCTACCCAGATGGCTCCAATGGGAACGCGACAGAACAGCACACGACAAAACAGCACGCGACAAAACAGCACGGTCAGAACAGCACACGTCAAAACACCACAGCGTCAAAACAGCACGGCGACAAAACAGCACGCGTCAAAATAGCACACGTCAAAACAGCACAGCGTCATAACAGCACGGCGACAAAACAGCACGCGTCAAAATAGCACGCGACAAAACAGCACAGCGTCAAAACAGCACAGCGACAGAAGAGCACATGCCAAAACAGCACGGCGTCAAAACAGCACGCATGCAGCAACTTCGAGCGCGCTCTTCACCTCTCTCTGCGCAAATAAATTCGAACCTCCTTGACCCATTCATTTATTGTCGCTAGGTTATAAAAAAAGAAAAAAAGATTGCCTATTTCAGTGCTTACCAAACTCCGCCACCTAACTTCAATATAGCATCTAATGTGGCTCTCATGATGACAACTTGTTCTCTTCGACAAGAAAGAGCGCACTGAAAGTCAATTATCGTGCGGCGATTTTACGGATTACAATATATAGGGCAGTATTTGCTTTACCTTTTGAGGGCAAAAGTCATATATTTTGGTTTTGAAAGAGCGGCGACCAGTTGGACTCTTATCTTCCACAAGTTGCCCTTCGTCGAATTGCCCTATTACGAATTGACCCGTCGACGAGTTGGCTTTCGACGAATTGGCCTAGACCCTCAATTCCTTTACAGTGCCTACTTTGACACATGCATTTTTTAACTCCATACGCTATATTTAGGGTTCATCGTTTTTGGCTTAAACCAAATAAAACCAGTAAACGTACGCCGAATTCATTTTTCCGAATTCATGTTTTACTGAAAAAGGTCAGTATTTTGGAGGTCGTTGGGAGGGAGGTGGTGACTCATTACTGATCGTATCACCACTTCATTTCGCAGTTTTCATATTTTGTTCGAGATAAATTCAACTTTCAACAAAAGCTCCAGGGGCGCAGGTGTCTTCAGGACGAAAACTGGGTTTTTGGAATCCCGGACAAAAGCTCACCGGACAAAAGCTCACCGGACAGAAGCTCACCGGTCAAAAGCTCACCGGACAAAAGCTCACCCATGTTTTCACAGACCCGGACAAAAGCTCGCCAGAAGAAAATTTTATGTTGGTATTAACATGAGTGCGGACAACTTAGGTGCATGTGTACGACACTCAATTGCAATGATAGTTTAAATGTGGCAGGCGCATGTTTTTTTTATTAGTCGGAACAAGTTTATTTATCGATTGATTAAAAGTGAATGCAGTCCCCTACCACCTCCAGCAGTCTTGGTAGATTTCGGTGTACCTGGAACCCCTCGCAAATATTTTTTAGACAATTTTGCAGGGGCAGAGTGCTTTTTTTGCACCCGCTTCACTGGGGGCTCACCTCTCCGGGCTTGTGTCAATGCCGTGGCAAAGAGCGCTTGATCTTGCTGTAGCCATTCAATTAGCCTCCAGAAGCCTGGATGGGCGTGACCAACAAGCTTCTGGATCCCGTAATTCCATTCTTCGCAGGTGTTGTTCGTCCGGTCTTTATCTTGAAGAGTGGCGTCGTACATATTCCGCCGTTCCAGGGAAACTCTGGTCGTCTTCGGCGCACAGTCAGGCAAAAGGAAGAATTCGCAGAAGTATCACGGATGGGGCCTTTGACATACGTGCAATCAAAGTAGTTCAGCAGGTCGCCGATGTCACCGGTAGACTTTTCCCTGATGTAGGTTAGTCATTCCAGCACAAGCTGTGGTGGAAGGAACGCCAGCCTATCCAAAATCCCGCACAGCTTTCTAAAGTGGTCATCTGTCTTGTATTTGTCCAAAAGGCCCTACTCCCGTTCCTTCAAAATATATGTTTTTTTTTGTTTTGTTTTTTTTGTTTTTTCGATTCGCAACTTGATGGTTTGTATAAACAGCTTTGCTTCAGTTTCCCTTTCGCATCAACCTGAGATAATCCTTGATTTTAAATATATTTACGACGCAAGATGACGGAAACAATTTAATTTTCTTAGCCATTTACTTCAAATAGTACCCTGAACCCCCAAAAAACCAATGAACTAGTAATGAAGAGACATTCTGCCCAACCTTTATGTGCGCGTTTAGCGTGACATAAGCACAATAAAAAAGCGAGGTTTCCAAAGGGTAACTTCGCTTCGGTCACTCTTCGGGTTCAAAAACTTCGGTTCGCGAAGTTTCTTGGACGTGGCACAAGGGTACCACGTCCAAAAAAAAAACAAAACGATCTTATCAGCTGCACTCAGTTCAGATGACCTAAAGTTTGGTACCAAATCGTTGCTTCTCTGCCTGTTGTGGCTTATCCGTCCACACCTTTGCATAGGATGGGCTACCAGTTCTCCGAAAAATGGTGCAATGTCTAAATCTAAAACATCCGCACTTTATCCCAGCCCGTGTTTCGCCCGGGTAGCCAAAAAAAATGAGGTGAGCTTTTGTCCGGGTCTGTAAAGAAACGGGTGAGCTTTTGTCCCGTGAGCTTTTGTCCGGGTACCGGGTTTTTCCACCTGATAGGGATTTGTGTGCTGAATTCTTTGTCCAAAGAAGAGAGTTTAATAATGAACTGAACAATGAAGATCAAGGACGTCTGTAAATGCCGCACATTTTTTTTTAACAACTCTAGCTTCCGTCTACTAGAGGAGGGCATAAATACGATTGTTTTGTTGTCGTTTCTGTGGCCGGCGCGAAGTTATCACCTCTCGCAGTAGTGAAAATGGGAAAAAACGCACTGAGTACAATGCTTGCGAATTTCTGGATTTTGATATTTTCCTCTCCGACCGAAGTTGTAGTGAAGATCATGTTCGTCCTGTGTACAAATACGAGCACACGACGATTATGTCAGATCACGATAGGACCTAGTGCGTCTTGAAGAACAGGTCCGGTCGGCTGCCACAGATTGCAACAAATAAGAAAACCAGTACATGGTTTACTCACTATATATTTCAAACAAACGCTTTTAAAAACTATTGCATTTTTGTCAGTATACTGGTTTTCGTCAATAAACCGAAAAGAACCGAGAAGCTTATGAGTATAGAAATATACATCGCACTAAACCGAAAACTTATGTTTGGAATTAGAAACTAAAAAGTACGCCGAATTTCAAAATAATAAAACCGAAAAGGCCAAACCCTAGCTTTATTGTCAATGTCCTGTTTTGACGCTGTACTGTTTTGACGCCGTTCTCTTCTGTCACTGTGCCCTTTTGACGCTGTGCTGTTTTGTCGCTGTGCTGTTTTGATCTGTGCTGTTTTGACGCCGTGCTGTTTTGGCACGTGCTTTTTTTGTCGCTGTGCCGTTTTGACGCCGTGCTGTTTTGACGCGTGCTGTTGTGACCGTGCTGTTTTGTCGCCGTGCTGTTTTGACGCTGTGCTGTTTTGACGCGTGCTGTTGTGACCGTGCTGTTTTGTCGCGTGCTGTTTTGTCGTGTGCTGTTCTGTCATTAGCGGTCACAAGTGGTTCGAACGGAGTCGATCACGCTCAAACGCGAATATCTGAAACAGTTTTCGGTTCTGAGCTTCAGATTGGCCACCGTCGTTTCGCTAGGAGTTTTAGCGAAACGTCGACTGCCAATTGCTGGCACTTCCCAGAGCTTGCTTTTTTGTTCAGATTTTGTTACAAGTTTTAGCTGTACCGTTTCATGTCTTGAGTCGTCCCCCTCTTAGTACAAATAGTACATCAGTTGTTCTTCACGCACGAACTCGGCTGCTGACATAATTCCATTAATCGTGCACGTGTGACAATACGTTGTTTGCGGAAAACGACCTCGCCACGCTTTAGAGCTCGAAATAAAAACAGATACAGCTTGTGATCACGTACTCCTCGACAGCGCGCACATTTATGGCGCACCTGCGGATACCTTCCATAAAGAGGGACGTACACACTTTCTACGGACGTATATTCCGTGAGCTCGTTGTTTTACCTCACAACCCCAGGCCTTGCGGCAAATATGATAAATCAAGCAAGTTTGAAAACACAGTCGACAAAATTTATGAAAAAAGCCTCGATCCTACGTGTATACATTTACAAATACACAGAACGCTTTTCCCGTTAGATTTCTTGGATCCGGGTCACTTGACGTCATCAGTGGCACGTGCCATTATGGCCTCAGCGACACTGTGAGGTCACATGACACCATAACGAAACCGTGTCGGCACCCGACACCGAGATTAATTGGAACGTAACGTTAGGGTACGCAGTAACGCGATCAGGTAACGTTATAACGTGACTTTGATCACATGATACATTTGTGATAACTTAGTCAAGTAAATATAGCTTACCTGGCCACGTGATTCTGGTGTATCTGAGATCACGTGACTACTATAGGTGGCAGATCATGCAGCAGTAGCGGCATCATGTTACCTGATTACGTTACTAGCTGCGTTAACGTTAAGTACCAACTAATTGAGGTGTAAGGCGACGTCAGTGTTAGGTCTTGGTGTCAGGTGACATCCCAGTCTCGCGTGACACCATGAAGAGATGTGAGACCCGGCACGCCGATTACGTCTTTTAGCGGGATAAACAGAATTGGTATTTCTAACTAAGTAAGAGGTTTTTGTTCTGAGCTTCGGGGGTGTGCGCAGCGTTAAATGGTGCTACGACGTGGATGTGTTTCAAAAAACACCTGGCCATGTTGTCATTTTTTTCGAGCAAGATATTGTAGCGCACTAGAGTTTGAAACCGACCCGTATAATCATTCTGCTTTAACACGCCAATGACTTCTTTATTCCGGCGCATGTACAATAGCATATCGATCTGCTGGTAGTGATGGGCATAATTCGTTACAGAAAAAAATTTTGTTAGAACTCATTTCATTGTTGGGTCTATTTTCTGTTTCGTATTGGGCATGTATATATATAGCTCTTCCAAGAGACGGCAAAAATAAATGAGAGGTTTCACTTAGTAGTTACTGTTCTGTTCCACCAGGTCTAGTAAGTTGTACTTTTTTTTTCTGGTTGTGCTTATTACAGGCTTCTACAGCTATGACGTAATGTCTTGTTTAGCTTCATATTGTCAAACTTGAGCTTTACGGGTGGTAAGTACAGTGCCATGACTGTGCCGTAGCGGCATCCTGTGGTTACCTCCTATTCTATCTAGAAAATATATTTATTATACCTTACAACAGGAATCTTCATGATAAAGAAATAATGCGTCACGTTGAGAAATTTGAAATATCATTAATACCTTTTTTTGACGAATTTCCAAAAATTGAAAGCAACACATATTTTTTCAGTCTTCGTTTAAATTCTTACAGATTCCAAGCATTCAATGAAAAAAGCAACAAAATTGTGGACGCTGGTACATTTTCTGGTGAAGTGTTTTTCTCGATTTCAAAAGCCGAACTTAACTGCGAACCTGTAATCTGACGACGACCGTCGCCATTTTTGTACATTTTAATATTTTGCCATCTCTAATTTTAGTTCTAAAATAATTAGAAATAAACATCTTGCAAAATGACGTTCGCGTGCTCAGTTTTAGGTATGTACGTCTGGAACTCAGATTTTTCAAGGCGCCACAAATTTTTCACGTCCTTACGGCCTCACCCTGTACCTTCTTTTCTGGAAAAATACACAAAAATCAGGGAGTTTTTGCTCGCACCACAAACAAAAAACAATAAATTAACGAGCAAAAATACTTAATCACAAATCTAATTAAAAACGGCGTTGGGATTAAGTTTGCCAAAATGTCCCAAGCAAAGTTAAAACACACAACTTGAAAATAAAGGTGCAGTTAAAGGATACAGGAATGGTCGCATTTGTGTGAACATCCGCCATTATACATTTAAAGGTCACTCTCTTCTCATCTTGCGGCAAAAAATGCGGAAATCCGTATTCCACAATAGCAACACGAATATCGGTAAATAGGGTATATATCAGAAGGATTTCAGTTTTCAAGAATTTTAATGGGTATATACCTGCTCCAATAAAGTTCCTCACACACATTTGTAATTCCATCGTAGATTAACGATTATGTCTATTCCAGTCTCAGTTTTTCTCTAATCTTTAAATGCCTCCGCTGGCTTCGTAAAAGCCGAATGTGATTTACATCTCACTCAACCTTGCCTGATGTACTTGGATGTTAGAGGCCATCCCATCAACGCTTTTACGGACAATCTGAAGACGCTTGTAAGGAAACAAAGGAAAGAAAAAAAGACGAGAGGGAGCGAAGGAAAAAAAGGTGCGTTCTATCGTCTTGATTTCAGACTTCACTTTTCGCATTCGAAGGCAAATATCTGACACGCAAATCTTTAGTAATGATCGCACTCGATTTTATCGTGCGCTCGACGTTCTTTTCTTTTTGGATGTTTCTCTTAAACATAAAGTAGCCTTCGCGATATGTGCCATAATGGGACCGTTTTGCCTCTAGATATGTCGCGCAGACGCAACATCTATTTTTTTACATTTTTTAGTGTGAATTTTATGAGGGTATTAGCAACTGACATGCAAGGTCCACCCCCCCCCCCCACCCGCCCCCCACGTTCCACATTAATGTACTAGCGTAAGTGATGGCAAGTAACCAAATTAATTCTATAGTTAGGCTTCAGTGATATAACATTCGACACTCTCCATACGCAATTAGCGGTAAATATAGTACCTTTAAACAAAGTGTTAAGTGTTGTGTAAAAAATAAAAAACGCATTCTCTTTGTGCACGTTGATCGCCTTTGGAAACATTGTGACATTTCTGTTTTTAGAATGTTGGTTGAATGTATAACTTCTTTCGCTCCCGGTAGTTCGAAAAAAAAATAGAATGCAAATCCCACTATGTGATTGCCTTCGTCCCACGTGAGAAGACAAAATCGCGGGTAGTGGGGTGTCCCAATCAGATTGTTCTTTCTGCGAAGTTCTCATAGAATCCTCCAACTGATTCTCATATTTCTTTGTGGTGAGGTTTGTTTTTTTTTAGTTTAAAGCAAACATCATTGGTTGTGTCATGCCGTACTGTTTCGCTGCTCACGTATTTATTTTTGTATGCAAATAAAAGTTTTGAGTATGATTCTTAGTCTCTGGACCATCAAAAGATGACGAGGCCCCATTGCATAGGTAAGGTTCTGTGTTTCCGGATAAATCCTAAAAACTCTCGAGAATAACCCGCCGGTGAAATTTTGGTCAATTCAGATTTATCCGATAAACTCCCAATGTTTATGTGCCAGTGCCACTCAGCCCCCCCCCCCCCCCCCCGCAAAAATAAAGTAGAAGACGGTTTTTGTTTTTTTTTGTTTTTTTTTTTACAATTTGATCACTACAGAGTCACTGGTCCTGAGAAAATGTCACCATAATTATCTTTCAATCTCGAACCGTTGTCAAAAAGGGGTCTTAACCGCTTGTCTCGTCAATGTGATTCAGGGCCACCGGTCATTGTACATTCGGGCCACGACAAAAAGCTACTCTTTTGGTTTCCAGTTCGGGCCATGCGATTTGTGATTTAGAGAAAGGATAGTGTATGTTTTTGGAGGGTAAAGAGTGAAAGCTATGGACAATAGAGGTTGCCTAAAATAGGGAAGAGGGGCAGTTGAAACTTCTCTATTACCTCCTTAACCACTCCAACCTCGCGCGGCCGCGGGCTAGATTGGTGGAATAGACCTTATTCAGATTCGCCCGCCATCTATCGGACGTGGGCGCCAACCTTCCTTCCGACGCCATCTTTGAGGCGACTGGCAAAGCGCTGTGGCCGTTTACGGCGTGTGAAAGCGACGCGCAACGACCGCATGACTGCTCTGTTCCGCTACGTATTCAACGAGAAAATAAATGAAAACCACTGGATGTAAAGATTCGGATCGTGTTGTTTTCTTTTCGAGTTAAAGGTATTGCCAACTTTGAATAGCCGTAGCGCTTTCCTGTACTATTCATGATCCTAAAAGAAGCACCCACGCGTTAGTGTGCGTGCTTTTATAGGGCTCCTTAACCTTTCTTAATATCTGACACCTTTCAACAATGGCCTGAAGGGCTCATGATAATTGTATATACATCAGCGAGCATCTATTATTGTATGTGATTTCTTGGAAGCTTGATGTTGGCTAGCATTGTAGCTTCGCTCGCGCGGAGGAACGGCGAGGTCCAGTCAACATCACTCAGATACACTGTTTTGCGTTTTTTTTTTTTATCTTTCAAGTAGGTCTTTTACACCCGATTGAAGGCTGATGCAAAGTGCAGAAGAGCTAGGCAAGGTAACAACTTCGTTTCGCACATGAATGATAAAGACAATGGTGCTAAAATAAGGCGCCTTGCTAAAACGCAAAGGTGGACGCTTGCTTACTTTACGCTGTATGACTATTATCACGCGACTCTCACATTTCGAGAAACATTTTCGAGATGTAGACGAAAGCATAAAAGCGGGTTCTTGACTGCTAACCTGGACCTGTTGGCGAGTTAAACAGTCGCGCTTGCTCGCTTCCCAACGTATCGGGCTCGCGCTGCTGAAGAAGCTTTTTTATTTGTAACCAATACTGCAAGCAACCACTTTTACGAGCACTGGTCATATTCTATTGCGAGTGAGCAAGAAATTTAACTCTATGTGACCGCGCTAGCAGGAGGATCACATTAAAATGTCGCTGACATTTATTATTGCATTTTCTCTCAAGGGGCTAAAGGGTATATATGCGGAAGTACTGAATTTATTTGTTAATATTATTATTATGATTATAAAAGGAAAATGTTTCGGCTTTCCCTAATATAGTGTTTTTTTTGTTTGTTTTTTTAATACGTTATATTCGCGTACTTGCACCGCGGCGACACTCCGGTCATTTCCTTTTACGCTTTTCTGCCTCGCATACGCTTGTGTGAGTATGCTAGTGTAGTTCTTCAGCGTAGTTTTTATTTTTTACCTGAAATAAAAATACTACTATCGTAAATTCGTGCTCTATCACACGCGCTCCTTACTAATATGTTTTGAGGTACTATTCGATGATCTCCCAGGATCTAAATAAAAATTTATGTAATAAATTTAATTTGATTTTTTTTTTTGTGTGTGGTGAGTGTGGAATCATATCTGCAAATTACCTAAGGTTAAGGACAACGGGGAACCAAGATTAAACGTTCAACGTCGCATCATAAGACTCTGCAATCGGGTCTGCAAACGCTGGTGTTAACGCGCACTGGGTGAAGAACTGCTGGCATTCTTTAGACCCGCCATCCGAGAATTCCAAATAAAAACAAACTGTCAAGTTAACGCACGATTCTAAAACAGTGCGTGAGTCGGCCTGCTCTGGTACTGGAATGAAGCTCATTTTTATAAAAAGAGGTTCTTAGTAAAACCACTAAAAACAAACTTGAGCTTAATATTCGTAACTTATTCCCCCAGCGGTTGACGCCATCAATAAACAAAACAAAAAAAAAAAAAGAACATGCAAGAACGCAACGCGGGGAGAGGGTTCATACTGCGGCGGGCGGTGGGTGACGGTCGGTGGCGAAGCCTCAAAGATGGCGCCGAGCTCTGATAGTACCGCGGCTGCCGAGAGATGGCATAATAATGAATAAGGTCTCGTAATAGCGTCTCGTTGTGCCGTTGCCGGTGAGCGGACGGTTTCCTGGTTCTCCTCGAGCATCCGAGCTAAGTGCCAGTTTTTCTTCTTTTCTCTCTCTTTTTGAGAGTTGATAGGAAGTGGGTACTTGCGTAGCAGTGTTAGGTTTGAACAGCAGCAGTTGGGATTAGTAGAGGCTACTACGAAGTTAGTTTCGTAGGCTGTTTGAATTTTTTGCGGGAAGTGACGGTTGTTCACGGTATAGATATGGTTCAGATTTAGGTCGGCAGGACAAGGGTGGGGACGAGTTGGTGCAGTTGTGAGGGGTGTGGGCGGTGGTGTTACCTAGAGGAGACCGGTTCGGGAGTCTGGAGGAGGCGAAGGGATGAGTTTCGAGTGTCGGCTTTGTGTGAAGCTTCAGCAGGTAACTGGGGAATGGGAGGGTAGAGTTCGGGAGATTGAGGCCGAGCTTAGGCAGAAGGAGAGAAGCGGGTGGGTCTCGAGGCCCAGGTTTGAGGAGCTGACTAGGCAGCTTAATCATGAGAGGGAGCAGCGGGTTGGTCTCGAGAAGCATGGAAGAGGCTGGGGGAAGTATGGAAGGCGGGTTTAGGGGAGTGTAAGAGGGAGTGTGATAGTAGGGTAGAGCGCCTGGAAGGGGTAATTCGAGCGAGTGAGAGTAGCGAGGGAAGAAAGGAGGAAGTGTCAGTTCTAGCGGGACGAACCGCCGGTCCGCAGGCTGGGGTCGCTGGTGGTCAGGAGTCCAGCCTGTTGACTGACGGGCTCGATGACGCTGGAGAGCTAAGTGTCCCTCAGCTCAATAGCGCCTTCGAGCAGCAGGCGTCGGGCAGTCAGGTGACAGCAATAAGTCGCAGGACAAGGGCGCGCAGGTACCAGGGGGATCTAGGGTACTGGTAGTGGGGAGCTCTAACGTAGCACGGGTTAAGAGGGGTGTACTGAACAGGGTGAAGGGAGACCAGAGGGTAACCGTAGAGGTCCAGCCAGGGAAGTGTATGGTGGATGCTATGACCGCAGCACGTGAGGGGGTGTGGGATAACCGGGAGGGAAGGAACCTAGTAATAGTTCACGCGGGGCTTAATGATGTGCTCCAGGGTAGGAGCCAGAACCTCGGAAAGCAGCTAACTGTGGGAATGCGTAAGCTGAGGGACGTGTCTGAGAATGTGCACGTGGTTGTGTGCACCATTCCAGAAGTTCGGGGGCAGTCCGGGGTAACGGAGAGGAGGGTTGTCGAAGCCAACAGAGTAATTAAGGGTATGAGTCGACAGCTTCGGTACGACGTAATGGAAGTAAACAGGGAGGTGTACGAGGCTGGCTCCCGCCCTTTTGCAGATGGCATTCACTACAGTGAGGCCACGGGTTACAGGGTGGGGGATAGGATGGGCCGCACGGTGACTGCTTTTTTGGGGGGACCGAGGGCCCTGGGGGTACTGAAGTAACTGAAAACCCAACAAAGTCAGGAGAGGCACCCAGGGTTAAAAAGAGGAGAAAACGTAAGAACAGGTATAAACAAACAACACAATCAGACATTGGATATATTAACATGCAGGGTGGTAGAAATAGGTTAAAATGGGAAGAGGTAGAGGAGCAACTAAGAAAGGAGGATTTAGTGGTGTATGGGTTTGTGGAAACACATCTCAGAGACATGGAGCAGCCACCTTGCAACCCTGACTATGTGTGGGAAGAATGCAACAGAACGGAGGGAATGAGGAAGGGAGGTGGAATTGGAGCATTTATTAAGAAGAACATGAACTTTCAAAGGATCAGAAAGGAGTGCGCCGAACACTTGTGGCTGAAAGGAAAAGTCGCTGGGGAATCAACACTCCTTGGAGTTGTTTACTTATGGACAGGGAAAGGTGCTAAAGAGGAAAACAGAAAAATGATTGATTGCATATCAAGAGACATTAGTGAGCTAGGGGAAGGCTCTGAAATAATTATTATGGGAGACATGAATGCCCATATCGAGGGTCTGGATGGGTATACGGACTCAACTGGAAGCATATTACTAGAACTGGTGGAAAAGCATGACTTAGTTTTATGTAATACCAGTCAGAAGTGTGACGGGCACATAACGTGGGAAACTGGCAATCTACATTCAACTATAGATTACGTACTTATGTCACACAAAATATATGGTAAGTTACAAGTAATGAAAATAGATGAAGAAGGTTCCAAAAGTCTTGGTAGTGATCATAAACGTATTAAGCTGAATTTTGCCAGAGAAGTAAATGCTGAAACTAGACAACATAATTCAAAGCAGACTTCCTGCAGCGACAAAGAGTTGGAAATAGTTGCTGAAAGAATAGAGGAAGCAGTTTCAGGGCAACGGTATACAGATTGGACCTATGAGAGCCTAACTGGGCTTTTTGTTCTGGAACTAGACAAAGTTCAGAGTAAACGAA
Source organism: Ixodes persulcatus (assembly GCA_013358835.2). Lineage (NCBI taxonomy): Eukaryota > Metazoa > Arthropoda > Arachnida > Ixodida > Ixodidae > Ixodes > Ixodes persulcatus. The sequence continues at coordinate 2,322,903 of JABSTQ010009403.1, forward strand.
AGGGGAAGCGAAGACATAGACCAAAAAGCTGTGGGACAAAGAAGTGAAGCAAGCGATACAAAAACGTCAGGAAGCCTCTAGAGAACACAGGCATTCCAAGCGTAGTGGGGAGTCGGAAACGGAAGTAAAAAGAAGATGGGACACTTTTATAACATGTCGCCGAGAGGCATCCAGTTTGATCAATGCGAAAATTCAGAGAAAGGGTGAAGAATGGATGAGTAATGTAAGCAAGAAAGATAGAAACGCAGCCAAGAAGTTTTGGGAGCACTTGAACTCACTCAGTGAAACGACGCAAGCTAGACAGAGGTTCATACTCTCGCATCAGGGAGATCAATTAGAGGGAGATGATGCGATACGATATATAGGAGCAGTGATGGAGGAGAAATTTCGGGAACGGGTACATGTGGAAGATAGGAGAACCGAAGGCAGTATCAGTCCAGCTTTTGACATCGCGGATTTTGGACAAAGAGAATGGGAAAAGGCGGAACGAAGAGTCCCTAGTGGCACGTCGACAGGCACAGATGGTATCCCAATCAAGCTGGTGAAGAATTTGGGTCCTAAATCTAAGGCAAAACTAAGGGAGGTAGTGAGCACTATGGTAACAAAAGGAAATATTCCAGATGAATGGAGGCTTAGTAGGATGAGTATGATATATAAGGGAAAGGGAGATAAGTCTGACATTAGGAATTATCGTCCCATAACCGTGACACCAGTTATTTACAGGTTGGTAATGCAGATTATAAAGAACAGACTGGAGGAATGGGTAGATTGCGAGGGCATACTGGGCGAGTTGCAGAACGGGTTTCGGAAACAAAGAAGGTTGGAAGACAATATATTTTCTCTAACACAGTGTATAGAAATAGCGCAAAAAGAAAACAGACAGCTCTGGCTGGCATTTCTGGATATCAAGGGTGCCTATGACAATGTGAACCAAAAAACTCTGTGGGACATAGTGGAGAGCTTAAACCTAGATGAAGGACTAACAGCAATATTAAGGAACATTTACAAAGATAATAAGGTGATTATAACATGGGAAGGAAAGGCAACGGGGGAAAATAGAGATAGGACGAGGCCTTAGGCAGGGGTGCCCGTTATCGCCTTTGCTGTTTATGTTGTATCTGAGAGGATTGGAGGATAGACTAGAGAAGAGTGGGCTTGGATTTGACCTTTCGTACAGTAAGCTAGGCCAAACAATTCAGCAATCCTTACCGGGACTGATATATGCGGATGATATCGTACTAATGGCTAACAACAGGATAGATTTGCAGGAATTAATGAGCATCTGTGGTAGGGAAGGAGAGGAATTAGGTTTAGAATTCAGTAGTGAAAAATCAGCAGTCATGATTTTTAACAATGATGATGTTGAGAGACTGAAGATACAGAATATTACAGTTGAGAGAGCTAGTAAATACAAGTATCTAGGAGTATGGATATGTGGTGGTGCAGAATATCTCAGTGAGCATGAAAAGTATATAATAGGTAAGGGCAACAGAAATGCGGCTGTAATGAAAAATAGAGCACTTTGGAATTACAACAGGTATGAGGTGGTGAGAGAGATTTGGAAAGGGGTCATGGTGCCTGGCTTGACTTTTGGAAACGCAGTGCTATGCATGAAATCCGAAGTGCATGCAAGACTAGAAATAAAACAGCGTGGAGTAGGTAGGCTGGCTTTGGGGGCACATTGCAAAACACCAAACCAGGGAGTACAAGGAGACATGGGATGGGCGTCATTTGAGGGCAGGGAAGCTGTGAGCAAGATATAATTTGAGGATCGGTTGAGGCAAATGGGTGGGGAGCAATGGGCACGAAAGGTTTTTCAGCTATTTATACATGAGGAGTATAGACACAAAATGGAGACAGCGCACTAGGAAATTAAGAGGAAAGTTTTTAGGCTATAGTGGGGTTACGGAAGAGCAGGTCTCAGTTAAGAAGAAAGTTAAGGCCACAGAAAGAGATCGGTGGCTAGAGGGAATGCAGACAAAGAAGGCCCTGGAAGGCTATAGATTAAACAAAACAGTTATTGCAAAGAAAGCATTCTATGACAATTCTAGGGGAAGCTCATTGTTGTTTGAGGCAAGGACAGGTGTTTTGCGAACCAGAACATACAGAGCGAAGTACCAGGAAATGGACACAGTGTGCGCTGCTGTGGAGAGGAGGACGAGACGGCTGAGCACTTGATACTCTACTGTAAAGGGCTTCACCCTATGCATACCGAAGACAACATAGATTTAATAAGTCATTGGGTTTTAGAGACAGCGAAGGAAAAGTGGATTTCAAGACAGTAGAGATTACCAAGCAAAGATTAAGTGAATGGTGGCAGAAAGCGAGAGAAAACTAGGCATTTTCTTATTAACTGATGGCAAGGGGGATTTATAGCCTCACTTTCTTTTCAGTACGGAGTGAATATAGTTTTCACATTTAAATATTCTAAGCTTAAAGGTAAGACAAAATGGCTAGGTGGCGTAAGCTACCGCCCGATCCAAAGGGCTCAGCCGTATTCATCCATCCATCCATCCGTCTATAGGATGGGATGACTACGAGCTTCCTAGCAACTACCTCCGGGAGTTTATTGATTGTAAGGTATCGACGTTTATCGAAGCAACACTTGTGGGAGACTTTTGTCGTGGGACAAATTAGTATTGCCAAAGGCAATGCACCAACGTGAAATTAAACTAAAGAAATTTTAATTGATACAAACGCGTTTTATTTTTTATCGGCATACGTTACATTTGGTGATTATTTATTTATTTATTTTTAATGAGAAACACTGCGAAACTAAACTCCAAATTTCAGAGAATTGGGAATCAAACAAATATAAACTCTGATAAACTCCAAATCTTCGACAAAAAATAACTTCGGAAAACACCTTCCAAATTTGACGAAAAATAAACTCCGGAAAGACGGAACCTTATGAAAAGGGCGGTCAAGCTGCGTCTAAGGTTAAAAACAATGTGAAGCCACACTTCGATCCGATCTGCTGGGAAAAGAGCTTGGGTTTTGGTAAAGTGGATTTGGAAAGCTTGCACACTTTTCCTGAACCTCACCGACTGAAGTTTCTGAGTGACTACAAATGTTAAATTAATGACTCAATGATACAAACCTACTTACATAGCAGACTTGTGTTTTATTTTTCGGCTCTAAATAAAGCTGTTTCAAAACATATCTAATTACAAAACTATCGAGGTGTACGAACCGGCATGCTAATCCAGCCAAGCAGGCCACGCCAACGTGGCCAGCTTGGCTGGATTATTCAACGTGTATTAAGAATTTGAAAACATTACATCCTATGAAAACCCGAGTTCAGTATCTCACAGCTTGCCTGAAAATATCGTCATTCAATTAAAATGGCAACTTCAATTAAATTGAACGGATATTAAGAATTCTCAACCATGTTCCACAAAAAGCCCATACACATTTCACAAACGAAGCAGCAGTTAGAAAAATGCACATATGAAATGTCCGAAGAACGCGGCATTCGAACCACGGATATCGTGGTGACTGGTATTTGTAGACAGTCTCTTGTATTTTTTAATAGTGTAGCAAAAACCAGTGCATATGCTTAGCGTCATACTTGTCCGGAACCTCACGAAAGCAAACAAATACGCTATGAGTAAAAACTCACTTTTCTAAGTACGGAGGAATGACGACAAGACCGTATAAGATAACGCGCCTGCGTAACCGGTACGACGCACAACACAAAGTGGCCTTGGAACAAAGGACAACACGTCGATTCACGGAATCAACCGCCGTCCATCGAGTCGACAGCCCCAAAGCCATTCGCTTAGCGCTGAGATCCTGCCACTCCAAGAGAGTGGCAGAAACGTTCGAGCCGAAAGGTAGCGCGGATAACAGGTTGATCATCCGCATCTGATCTGCATCAGCAGGCATCGTACCCGCATCCGAACCGCATCAGCAAACTTCAAAACCGCATCCCACCCTTAATTCGCACAATCATTTTACATCATTAAATGAAGCATGAATAAAAGTTTTTAAACATAAGTGGTGTCCTATAAGTCGTCAGCTTATCTTTGTACAACCAACTCTTCGTGTCCGAATGCGGCGAAAGTCATTTGATCTTATTTATACAATAAGGAATTATCCTTCCAGAGACATTTAGCATCGCTGGAAATATGATCTCAGTTATGAGATCGTCTTGTGAGTCCGCGACAATGACACTTTGTTCAAAAGATGCGCTCTAAAGCAAGGAAATTTTATTATTTATTTTCCTTTTTCCTTCGTAAAACCCACTTCAAGCAGACACTTATTTTATAGGCATAAAACAAATTAACAAATAACAGACTAATAACATTGTGTCACTTTATTTAGGCCAAACAATGAAAAAACGGGAAAGGAAAGGCCTTCCGTCTCTACAGCAAAGTACTAATGTATATGTGTTAAAGCGCGAGTACACAGCTAGAAAATATCACAATATTAAATAATGGTAACACCTCCTATCGGTTTCAGTTTTAAACACAAACCCTCAACTGCATGCTCGGAACCATATACTTAAAAGCAACTCAGTACTAACTTTGGAGAGAACTAGAACGCGCACACACGCAACGTTTCACTTGTTGAGGACGCTGTTAGAAGAAACAGAGTATCGTCAACATGGACGAATTTAGACTGGTTCGTCTCTCTTAAATTAATATCCGCTAGTGAGAATTCTCTCTCCGTTGATCCACTGGATGCTGGGATGGCATGCACAAACTGAGCTACAAGAATAGGGTGGGAAAACTCATGCTGCCCCAAGTTTTACCACTCCAGAGGATCGAATCAGTCTCCTCGATCTACTAGTAGGCGAAGAGGCCACTTGCAGGCATCTTCTACTTTCTTGTGACTTGTACGTTTTGGGTTCTCTTTGCCCAAAGAACCTCTTCCGCTCTTTCCGTATCGAACGAGAACACGCTTTCCCTGGACAACTGATGCTCCTGCATCCTATACTTTTTCTTCTGACAACACTTTTGGAAAGATTCAACGTTCTAAAGCGAACTTCAGTGAAAATCAAACCTTTCTTTACGTAAAGAACAATTTTCTCCCCGATTGGCGCCTTCTATCTAAGTGAGGAGTTCGCTCCCGTAATAGATTCGAATGATGCACTTCATAGCATCACTCACTTATAGCCCCTTCCCCTGGCAAATAGCGAGCGCTTGGCGCGCGCGCGCCGAACGGATTCTTGTTCCCCTCGCGACATGCGAGCAATCTCTCCGTGTGCCGCTTGTAGATCTGGAGCCGGTGGGGCGCTCGCTCCGACCGATCCGTGGGAAAGTGGCAGAGCGCGTCGAGCGGTCCGGAGTAGTTCTCCGCACAGCCTTTTTCGGAGGAGTACGATCTGTAGTCACTCGCAACATTTCAGTTTCCTCATCAACGTTCTCGCGGTGGAGTGAAGGAGTTTCGCGGCTTTTTTGTTTCGATTGCTGGGTGGGCTCTCTTGCTGTGCTTGCTTTCGTTCCTCTCGTCATGACCGACTCGCCCGAGCATACTGCGGCGATGAGATCGTCGCAGTTAATTTCAAGAGGTCTAATAAAAAGCAGTGACAGCGAAATCAGCGACAGTGACGAAGATACCAGCTTAGCTTCAGCTCGAGTGACCACTAGGCAGATGTTCTCGGCGAAGTGTTTGCCAGCTCGTTCGCCTGCCAGCAAAGAAGCTCAAGATATCGCGTTGCGTCGAAGACGTAGTGCACGCCTATTTGGATGAAGAGCTAGGTATGTTGTTTGTTCGTTGTGTGGTCTCTGTAATGTAATTAGAATGATTAAAAGACAATACGCCAAATACTTCGCAGATGGAAGTCGCCTTCGGAGATGATGATCGCTTTACGGAATGCGTGTATGGTATTACTTAATTGCATCCTACGGCTCGTACAAGTACTTCTAGTTGTCTTCATCGGGTTTATATAACTGTAAGGAAAAATAAATTGGGTCTTAACGTCGGGGTCACCGTTAATCGAGTAGTAAACAATCCAAATTTTTGTCAAAGCATGAAGTTCCGATCAGAACTTCATGCTTTCAGCAAGATAGCAATGGGAACCGAAATTGTTAAAAAGCGAGGGGAGACGCTCTGAAAGCGGTGGCGCTGGGAGCGTTACGCTCGATCTGCTCCGCAGCGGGTGCCACTGGAGGGTATCACGTGGCCGATCACCCATGGAGGCCAACCACTCGACGACCGCTGGCGGGGAGCGCTTGGTATCTGCCAGGGGAAGGGGCTAATATACACTCTACACTGCGCGGTCGCACACGTTGTGGGCCGCCTCGGCAAAAATGTAGATCCGAACCCGCGGATACCCGCATCCGATCCTATCCGCAGCCCCTGGCATACGCATCCGATCTGCAATCCGCCAAATCTGATTCATTCTTACCCGCATCCACCAGTTGATTGCGAATATCCGCGGATGATCCGCTCATATGCAGGGATATACTGATAGGGGGCTTGAGAGTCGCACCAGCTACATCATGGCAAGCAGCATAGAGCGGCCTTAGAGCGTTTTTTTTTTTTTTTTTTGCAGGGTGTATAGTCGAGGACAGGTGAGGAGTAAAGGGAACTCCTTCCCCCTCTTTCCAGTTTAGCGGAGCGAACGCTGGAGGAGAGGCGACCTCCTCTCCAGCATTCCCTCAGCTAAAGTGTAAAATGGGGGGAGGAGCTTCCACTTTACTCTCAGGTATTCCGTGTTTTTTTCTTGGAGTTTATTTTGTTTAATTTTTTGAATTCATGGTTTATCGGCGTTTACTTCAGTTAGTTTAACAATAATAAAGGACGGACACAAACGCACCATAAATTAATCTGAGCTCACCAGCACCGATTGATATTTGTGCAACTGTATTTGTCATTGGCTTATTCCCATTGGCAATACTAACTATCCCACAGGGGCGTAGCCAGGATCATGGACATCCTATCCGCCTTAACCCCCCCCCCCCCCCCCGCCCCTCACCTACCTCAAAAAAAATTTCTAGCTGCGCCACTGCTATTCCACGACAAATATTGCAAAGGAGTGTTATCTCAATAAGAGTCGACACTTCAAATTAACTAAACTCTTGAACGGGGTCGCTGGGAAGGATGAATGCTTCAGGCTGCACCCCATCCACTGAAATCTACGGGTTCATAGCTTTCACTGTTATAAAAACACTAACCCCCTTTCCTCTAACAAGCAAAAAGAGTATGGTCCGAAATGGAAACCTCAGCAATGAATTTTGTCGTGACACAGAGCTCCAAACCAAAAACGGAAGAGCGGGAAGCAAGAACGCTTCTTTAAATTTTTCGGTTTGGATATGATTTTTGTCGCAGCAAAACAGAGACATTAGGTACAGAGGGTGCGCGTGACGTCAAGTCAGTCGTCAGAAGGACGTCACTCGACCAATGAGAATGTCTCTGTCAACCTGCTCCATCGCCTTTACCTCCTTTCCACTTCCGTCGTCCCTGTAACTGGTTGCGGTCAGTAGTTTCGTCACGTATCCATTCCGAGGCCCCACCTGGGTGCCCCCTGTCAAAAAGCGGGACAAACCGGGACGCCTCGGGAAAACTCTCCGCTAGAAGTGCACGCCTCCTGCTCTTCGTTTTAATGCTATAACATTTTTAGCTGCCCCCCCCCACCCCCCACCCCGGATTTCTCGCACTTTCTGGCCTCCTAATGCGCAGTAGACCACTTCAGCTCACATTCTCACACTCCTTCACATTCGCACCCTCTTCGAAGGACCTGACGACCTTGACGTCGTCCTCGTCGTCGTCCTAGAGGTCGTCCTAGACATTGTCTTTGACGTCGTCTTCGACGTCGTCCTAGACGTCAACCTTGAGGTCGTATTTTGGGTCGTCCTAGAGGTCGTCCTTAAAATCGCCCTAAATGTCGTCCTAGACGTCGTACTTGAGGTCACCCTTGAGATTCCCGTAGAGGTTGTACTGGAGGTCGTACTAAAGGTCGTCCCAGACGTCGTCTTTGATGTTGTCCTCGACGTTGTTTTAGACGTCGTCCTTATGGTTGTGCTAAACGAATGCTATCGCAATTCATTGACAACCAACAATAGTGGTTTTTGCAGCAATTTTTGGTTTGGAGACCCCTTTACCCGTTAAGGCCCGTTCACACTCTTGCGACCGAGTACGACTAAGAGAGACGAGATCTCTTAAAACTTTAAATTTTTTTTAGAACGAGGGAACACACTGGCATTGTGGCGCCATCTATGCGGTGACCCTGGAACTGCATTTCACAAGAGCGAAGGTTTTGCGGGAGTTCCGAGGTCAAATGTGCGTAATACCCATAGAAAGGCTCGTTTATAACATTGACAAAAGTTTTTCGAGCCAAGAAAGAAAGGATAATGCGCGAGAGAAATAAAAAAAAAATGTGCCGGACCGCCGCGTTTACGCTGCTACCCAATAGATGGCGCCAGTGTGTCCTCTGGTTTAAGAAGTTTTTGGGAACCCAGGTTTAAGAGGTCGCAAGAGTGTGAACGGGCCTTTATCCTCAACGATCCTTGATTAGCTAAATGGTAAACCCCCAACAGTCCAAGATTTCAAAAGAAACTAATGTGGCCTCTCATCAGGACCACTGACCCTGTGCTTTTAAAAAAAAATTTATTCGTAAAATACCATATCTTTTTATTTTTATTTTACCGACATGACGTCAAAATGCTGCTGTTGTTGTTGTTGTTGTTGTTGTTGTTGTTGTTGTTGTTGTTGTTGTTGTTGTTGTTGTTGTTGTTGTTGTTGTTTTTATAAATCCGAGTAACAAACATTTTACCGGCAAGTTTCTTTTTTCGGATTTATCCGTAAATCAGGTGATTCGTTTTCGCCTTTTGTCCCAACCTCCCTGACAATTGTGTCAAAAATAAATAAACAAACAAACAAAAAAAATAAACAAACAAACTCGGAACCCTCAACCATGACATATAGGAAGTTTTCGTAGACCGCGTTTCTCCTCCACCAAGCCCTCCGCAACCAAGGAGCCGCTACTGCGTCTGCGGGCCGATGGGCTTGACTGTAGAGTTCCGGGTATCGCAGCGGGTCACGGAAAGCGTTGCGGGACGGCGAAAACGATCTACGAAAACTCCCTAATAGACAGTATTAGTATATCGTTGCTGGCGCTTACGTACGTAATACGCAACAGTATAGCGTACGATAATACGGAGTTTTAGAATAGCGCACGCTAAAGCTTTGCGTACGCAAAGAATAGCGTCGTCGCCAGCGCGCATGCGCCAAACACTAACCACGTTTCGCGCTTTGCGTGCGCTATTTTAGCGTGCGCTATTTCTCGGAAATTGCGTGCGTACGCTAAGAGTCTTAGTGCTCCTCCAAGGAGGATTCGTGATGAGAAGTTGGCTAAAGCCAAGACGAGCAGAGTTAAAAAATGGCGGCTCCCAGGACCATGGCTGCGGCCGCTTTGGCGGCGTCGTGAGCGTGACGTCGGCGGCATCCTCGCGACTGCGATTTTCAATACAGGACGACATTGCACTCGGTTCGGAAAACCCAGTAAGGTGGGCAATGATCACCGGGAACTGGCTGCTTGCGACGCGCGAACATTTATCGGCGAAAATTAGTACACGAGACCTCTCTTGCCGAGGCGACGCATGCGGACACGACCGGTCGACCGCTCGCGTCGCATTCTCCCGTTTAAACAAATGTAAAATGTTACTCTGGACCAAACAACTTGTTTCTTTCTCAAGTTGCAGCATTTAATGTGTGAAATAAAAATGGTGACTTTATCTTGGTGGCGTTGCAAGTGCGAGATGCTTGGGCTTTTGAGTCGCGGCGGAGACTAAAACTCTCATGCGTCGCGTGCGTTAACGCAAGCGCAAAATTTAGCGCTAGCGTATGCTAAAATTGCGTACGTTATTCTAAAACTCCCTAATAACTACTTGCTCGGACTGATTTTAGTTGTGCGTTTCGTAAACCTTACCGAGTGAACATCTCGCATGATCTTCTTGGTTTAATTTGCCAGAGTCGTAGTATTCCGCGTGCTTACAGCCCCACCATGCTCTTCGAAGAAAATATTGAAAATGAAAACGTTTCCAATCTTTTTATTTTAAATTAAGCCAAGCTGCGGCTGCCTGGTAGAGCGCATTTCTGCGGGGTACTGGGACATACGAGCACGAGTGCGTATAGCTAAATTCGATCACGGAGTCAACGTCAATCGTCCCGTGGAAACGCGGCACCTTTTATCAATGCTATCGCGGTAAGGGATTCATGACCTACTGATGTCCAGCGCATGGCGGCAACTTGGGCGATTTTTTTAAGGGTCGTTCGTTCGTTGGCGATGAACTGCGCGAAGAGGCTTAGCGTTGAGCGGATCGCAGCGTTCACGCACTTTGCGAGCTGTGAACATTTTCACTATGTACTCCCTCAGCTGTACGGAGATCTGACCCAACTGTGGTAGTTCCCGAAAAGAACTGCCGAGCTGAAAGCCACGTAATTTCACGTAACACTGAACTTCACAAACACCCCGTCATTGAGGCTGCGGCAGTCAAGGTAACCGCCATCTTGAAACTGACGCTCTCGCTGAGCCCGAGATCTCTCGAGAGCCTCCCGCAAAGCCCGCTAGCCCGCAGCGCAAACTCGCCAGCGTTGCGTGCGTACGCAATACGCTAGCCCTTCTATTGCGTTCTGCGCATGTGCACTTTCGATCCGCAATTTCTTTGCGTACCCAAAGCTTCAGCGTACGGTCCTCTAAAGCTGTCTAATATCATTGCTGGGCGCGCATCCGGAATGACGCCGCGCCAACGCTGAGGCGCGTGAATCGCGCGCAAACACGCTCTATGCGGTTCACGCTTCAGTGTTTACTCGGTTTACGAGGCAACGAAGCTATGAAAAAGTAATTAAAGAAGCGCCCGAAGGACAAGTACGACGTGTTCACGCCAGTGGCTGAGAGAGCCTGCCTGTACTACAAGTTCTTCAGTCGAGGACGGTGCACGGTGTCCCAACGCTGAAGGAGATCACCGCTGCCCTCAGGGAAGACGAGGTGCTATTGCCGTGCTCTGCGTCTACTCTCTATATCATCTGTTGAGGAATTTGTGCCTCAAGAAACTGAAACGAACCCGCAACTCTGAATGGCATCCTCGAGTGAAGACGATGGTACCTGAGAGCAATCTCGAAGCACTGAGCAAGATCCACAAAATCTATTATCAAGATGAGATTTCAGTCAACTCCGGCCATACAATTATGAAGGTATGGAGCGGTGTCACCTATAATCATCAAGCCACACGTGTTTACGTTTGACCCGAGTTCCAGGCTCGAGACACCAGCGCATAGAAAATCAATACACGCGAAAGGAGTAATACATAGGTCAAGTACAGCGTGCTTGTCCTGTGTACTACTTTCACCTGTCATCAATTCCTTTTTTTTGTGCCCTGTTTTAATTTTGTGAGTGATTGTTACAAATGCAGGCAGTGAGCAGGCTTTGTTCCCGAATGCTTCTTCGGTAGGTAAAATGAAGAGAGGCTACCACGAGGAAATAAACTTAAAACTTTAAATATTAACTTCGCCGTCTGCTGGAACAAATTGAGCCCAATAGTGTTATTGTTATGGGCCATACCACAGCAGCACGGCAGTGGTAGGGTCATAGCCTCCTGCATGCTGTATAGTGCATCGCTGCCAACATGCATCGATGTTGGATTTGCTGAGCCATCCAGCATCCCGAAAACTCCACAGAAAGCGCCATACCAGACTTGTACACGTTACTCGAAAGAAGTAATCAATTAAATTACAATTACTATTGGTTAAAAATTATTCAATTAGTTTACTCGATAACGTGAAGAAAAAAAAGTACTTGACCGTTACTTGAAAACGTAACTGCTACTTTAGCGATTACTTCAGGTTTTCAACGGATCAGACTTTTCGGTCGGTTTAAAAACGGCCCTTTCGGACTGTCTATTGTTGAATAAGAATCATCGAATTACAACCTACTCATCTTCTCAATCCACCAATTCGGTTAAACCTTTCTCTTGCCGGAGACTTGGTACGAGGATTCCTTGGTAGGGAACTTGTAGAAACGGGCGTCATTAGAAAGGAAAGGGGAAAATAGTAATGGTTACAAGAAATTTTAGTGATACCAGAAGTAATCAGATTGCTCTTGTGATTACTAATAAAAGGAATAAAATGATTACGAAATTACTCCAAGGAGTAATTGATTACAAGTAATTTGATTACTTGTAATGAGTACTGCAAAAGCCTGAAGTCGGATGACGGTAAAGCGGGTGAACCATTAAATTAGAAAACAAAATCCACTAAATTGTTTCAAGTAAAGCTAATATTATCACTCGCCGAGCACTAAATCTCACCGTAATTGTCAAACGTGATGACCCGACAAATCTTACTACTACTGAAGGAAGAGCGCTTAAGTACTCAAAGTCCACCCCAAGCTGAATGACCATGTATGGACACGACAGCGATCTGCCTCAGCAAATGAGATTCCCTGCTTTCTGTCGTCGTTTCTTGTTGTTGTTGTGCTCTGTAATAAATCACACCAATTAAACGCAATCAGTTCAAATTTTGTTTCCAAGGTTTCACCAGCTGCGAGCATTTTGCGAAACAATTTATACACCTTTTTTTCTTACTCTCCTTCTAGCCACCTGGTAGGCATATCGGGTATGGGCGATGAAAAGATAATGGGACATTTCAACCTGCAAATTGTAAAAAAATAGAGGGGAGACAAAATGAGAATGGGTGGCGGTTACGCTTATATCCCAAATGTATTTTATTCAAGTGGCGAGGGCAAAACAATATTTTCGCCCATCCTGTAATTGTCGATATTTTAAGATGCGGCGCCCTTGTGAAAAAGGTCTATATATACATGTTTACATCGACGGGTGAGCTGAGAACCAAACAATCGTGAGCAAGACTCTCGATATGAGACGTTAGTTCCACAGAAATGTCTGCAAGATAAATATTGGCAAGAAGCGTCTCCACTCGAGGTTGTTCTCCTTTTCGATTAGGTTCCGTCTCAATTACCAAAAGCTTCCCTCTTAAACAGAAAGTAACGGCGCCGACTTCATTTAGCGGTATAATGTTGCAGCTTTTCAGACTGGTGAGGGCTGTAGCGCCTTGATTTGGTTTCGGTATTGAAATCTACATTCTACCCCGTCCGACGTCGAGATCGACCTAGAGGTGGCGCTACTGGAGCGTTATCATCATCATCAGAGCGGGTATAGAGCCTGGCCGCCACATTTAGGCTATTAGGCTCTCCACTTTCGCGCACGAGACGGTCTAGATTCTTGCGTTTATATAACTCGCACAGTAATCGGTGGGAAAACAATTTTAGCGGAAAATTATTCGGTACCATTCGGTGCTTCAGTGAAGATCAAATCGTGTTACCAGCGTAGAGCCTAAATTTAAATAATCGCTTGTGTGGATGCGTCGTCTGCCTCGAGCAGACGACGCATCCACACACCACGACGGATGCCTGTCTCCGGGTGAACTGCAATATTTATGTAAAATTTTTGTTTCTTTTAAAATTGATGTACCGGTTCACCAGCGTGTGAATTCAACAAAACAATAAATTCCAACTCGGATAACATAATGCGGGTACTGTGGGCTGTGAAATCGCAGGTTCTATTCATTTTTGTTTTTGTAACTTTTAGCTTTTGCAGTAATGTAAATATTTAGCATGAAGAGAAGAAGTTAGTGCAGTGATTTTCAACCTGACAGCGACAAGAGAAAAAACCGCCACGTCGCATTTTATGATATTGATATGGCACCGGCTGCCCTCTACATGGAACTGGTGTTGTTTTTGTTGGTTCCTTTTAGTTTAAACGGGGAAGAGCTGGAAACAGCGATAACTTTAATTTGTGCCCATGTGTATTGGTGAGCGGTGCGTGTGGTGTTCACTGTTCCGTGCTTTACAAACTCGTGTATCAAAGATGTGATTGACGCGGTCGACGCGGTTAGAGGTGCTTCTGTGGTGTTGCCGGAAGAGGGATCGAGGTCTCTATGTAACCATAGTATGTGCTTTGACAGCAGACAGGGTGGGACTGTCCTTCCAGAAACGTAATCACGAACCAAAAGTCGTCCTCCGACGACAGCAGTTCATGTAGGATATGAAGACCCACGTAGTTTTTTCACTCGAATGGCACAAGCGACGACTAGCTGGAGCGTTTGTCGTATTTAGTGTTACGGTGGGCGACGCAAACTCATGTGGACATTGAGTGCGCCGTGGTCGATGAGGTTTTAACCGTTCATCTTGGTCGTCATCAGATGGTCGGCCGCTTGACCGCTCTGACTCGAGGTCCTTGGAAGTAAGTCCGTGAATTCTATCCACTTTGGTTTGAAAACAAGAAAATTCCCGACACGTAACGTGACTGTCATTTTCGGGCATTTTCCTTATCTTTTAATTAAAGCACAAGTCACCCGTGCCCGTTATTTTTGCCGTTTCCAATCTGTCACCGTGTTTTTTTCAACTGTTTTTGCTTTCACGGCGTACTCCACTCAATGTCCCCTAGAAACGGTCGGGCATGTCGATTTCCGGGTGAAATACGAAGGCACCATACGCATTGGCTGGTAAATTTTCCGTATCTTTGTCGCGATAATATGAAGAGCACTCGCATATTGTGATCATCTATCAAGCCTACGCGTAATTATTTTTCCTGGCGTGAGATAAGAATCAATGGAAACTAAACATTGCTGATACGAGGATCTTCGCGAGTCTCACTGATGTTGACCTAGAAAGTATTTGAGGTGAACTCTAACTAAAACACCAGTAGGGAGTAATCTGTTGTTTGTAAGTTCGGATGCTGGGAGGTCACTGACCCAAGGGACGTCGGATGTCTCTCCTGTACAGTGCGACCGCTAGCCTGGCATTCTTTTCTACGATGCTCATTCAGATAGAAACTGGCAGGGGCGGGGATCAAGCACAAGACTCCTGGGTTCTGACTCCGAGCTGCAATGCGCTAGCACCAATGCTAGCACACTCTACCACGAGTCCCCGGACCCCCAAGTAAACATATATTGGTACCCGGACGATAGTTACGATTAGCACAAGCCAGCTATTCTGCGTGATCCACTTTATCACGGAGGCAAACGGTTTAGAGAAGCTCGTTTTATCGAATGCCGTTTTACCAACCCCAGTTTATCGAATCGCCTCATTGAGAAGCTCAGTTTAGAGAAAATGGCGATGAGCCTCCTTTTAGCGAATTCGGCCGCGGTTAACATTTTGTATTTTTGTAATAAGCCGTCGCAGACTGTCACCCACCATGTATCTTACACCGTGACGGTGGTCAAGGGCGGGGGGGGGGGGGGGGGGTAGCATGCGCCTTAGTGATACACGCGCGAAGTTGGAAAGCGTTTTTTTTAAGCAGCATCCCCTTTGCGATAAACGGCATTTCTCTAAAATCATATTCCGCTTTCTCTAAATTGAGCTTCGATAAGACGTGTCCGTTCTCTAAAACGTGTTTAAAAAGTAAGCGAATCAAATCATACGTTTCTTTAAAGAGCTGCCGTAATGTTAGAAACATTGACTTCTCTTTTTATGACCCATGTGTCTGTAGTTCTGTCTGACGAATTATGAGTTAAATACGCCTGGCTTTCTTTAAGATTACAATAAACAAATAAATTGTTTATATAGAATAGAACGTACGAGCAGCCTCGCAACCTAACAATTTTAATATTACAAAAATAAAAACGGTGAGTGTGCAGGTGAACTGGTGATAATGAACCATTATATAACACCTGAGGTTGTGGTGCAGGAAAATTAAGAAACTTTCAAGTCGAAGAAACGACAACTGGAGGAAAGTTGAGTTTCTTAATTTTCCCACACCAGTCTCAAGAGTTACATTACGATGAATTTTAATACATCTGCCACTACGCTCCGCGCAAGAAAATTATTGGAGTCCTGCACATCCGCGGGGCACCCGGGGATAATCCACAAATTCCCACCGTAAACAGGCGGATGCGGATGAAAATGAATCAAATTTTCCGGGTTTCGGATCGGATGCGGATGCCAAGGGCTGCGGATGCGGATTGAATGCGGATATCCGCGGGTCCGGATTTACATTTTCGAGCCCATAAACGTGTGCGACCGCACGGTGTAGAGCTTGAATAAATGAGTGAAACTATGAAGTACATCATCAAATATATTGCGGGAGCAAACTACTCGCTTAGATGCCAATTGGGGAGAAAATTGCTATTTACGTCGAAAGATTTGATTTTTGCCGAAGATCGCTTTAGAACGCTCAATCTCGCCAAAAATGCTGCCCCTAGAAAAAGTAAAAAATGCAGGATCATCAGTCGTCCCGGTAAAGCGTGTTCAATTGTTTGGCAAGGAAAGAGCGGAAAACGTTCTTTGGGAAAAGAAAACCCAAAACATACTACAAGCCACAAAAAAAAAGCAGAAGAAGCCGCAAGTGGGTTCTTCGCCTGTACAAGTAGATCGAGGAGACTGGATTCGATCCTCTGGAGTGGTGGAACTTACGCTATCACGAGTTTCCGCACCTCATTCTTGTAGCGTAGTTCGGGCATGCCACCCCAGCATCAAGTGCATCAACGGAGAGAGCCTTCTCATTAGCGGGTATTAATTTAGGAGAGGCGAACCAGTCTAAATTCGTCCATGTTGACGATACTCTGTTTCTTCTAACAGCGTCCTCAACAAGTGAAACGTTGCGTGTGTGTGCGTTCTAATTCTCTCCAAAGTTAGCACTGAGTTGTTTTTTAAGCATACGGTTCCGAGCATGCAGTTGAAGGTTCGTGTTTAAAACTGAAATTGATAGGAGGTGTTACCATTATTGAATAGTGTGATATTTTCCCAGTGGTGTACTTGCGGCGTACTCTATATGCACGAGTACGTTGCTGCGAGGAGTGAGCGCCTTCCTCTCCCACTTTTTTTTTTACTTTTTTGGCCTAAATAAAATGACTTAATGTTATTAGTCTGTTATTTCTTCATTTACATGTTTATAAAATAGGGGTCTGCTTAAAGTGGGTTTATAAAGCAAAAAAGAAAATAAAGATTAAAATGTCCTTCCTTTTGAGTGTATCTTCTGGACAGAGTGTCAGTGTCACAAACTCCCAAGACAATCTCACCACTGCGATCATCTTTCCTACGATGCGAAGTGTCTCTGGAAGGATGATCACTTATTTTATGAAAACGATATAATGACTTTCACCGTATTCTGACACGAGGAGTTCATTGCACAAAAATAAGCAGACGGCTTATAGGATACAAAAACAAATTGTTTTGCTTGAATGCTTAGACAGCCTTGCTGCTAGTACGCTTCCACGGGTGACTTGTCTGTTAGCTGTATACGAAAAATTTAGCCAGTGCAGTACAACCACTAAACTGGGGTCTTTAACGTGCGCCACGCGGTAGCAATTACACGAAAGCGTGAAGGTACGAAACTCATCCAGATCGAAACGGGCAAAGGGTAGAAATCGAACACTCGAGGTTCTGCAGCGCAAGCTTTCGCTAGGATGTCATCCAGATACTTTTAATATTTATTGATGCTTATTTTCGTGATGAAATGAATGCGCGGATGGTGGGGGTGCGGTTTCAAATGTTGCGGATGCGGTTCGGATACGGATACAAAGTCTGCGGATGCGGATCGGATGCGGATGATCAAGCTATTATCTGCGCAGGGTTCTAAAGATTATGCTCCACCGCCTTCCCTTTCCCTTCTCCCCCCTCGTCACCAATAACAATAAGCTGAGCCGACAGCCAAAGTTACAGGCGCGAACTAGCCCGCGCTCTTGGCTTTGAGAAATGCATTTCAAGCGCGAGTGCTCGTTCTGCAGAAGAACACTTCAAAGCAGCGTCCAGGGGCGACCTTGAGCTCTTGTGCTTCTGGCATTTCAACATGTACACTTTGTCTAACGTGCAATTGAGGAGTTTCAGCGAATATAGGGGGCGCTCCGATCGATCCAACATGGCGGAAAAAAGGGGGATAGATTCGCGACGCCCGTAGACCCGTAGCGTATAAATTAAACAAATCACGTCGTTCTCTGTTTGTTGCCGTGTGCGAGACGATCATCGCTTCAAGCAAGACCTATCGTGATGCTACAAATGAAGTGTTCAAGCCAGTCGAAGGCAAGAAATCTTGCCATAGTCAAGATATGTCTGCAAGTGTTCGACGTGAGCTCTCACGCTGGTGCAGCTGTCATCAAGTTGAACCAACGTTGAACAGAATGTACGCGGGTCCAAAGAAAGGTACATACCAACAATGTTCGCGCGTTGAAACTATGACGCGTACTTAATCTAAAACTTAACTTATCGGTTTGTGGCTACAAACATTTTCGTTGACGTTGCTTAGATTATGCAACCATTCAGGCCTCGCATTACTCTTCTGTTGTTCTAGTTAATTGCGCTAAAAAGCGGTTGGATGGAAAGTATGACAGCTACAGCATACAAGGGACGATTGAGGTCTTTATCCGGCGTTCTATGTATCGAAACATCGGTATCCTTGGTGTTATATTGCGATCAGCTGGTCGCCGGTCGTCCTGTTTTTACGCATAATGTAAACAAGCCCCGGAAGCGCCGATCTCCTTTCGATGTACCTGTGCACCCCTACAAGCCTCCTTTTGGCTCTTGTGGAAAGCGTTATTGTTATAGCAATAGTCTCATCGGTCGTTCGAGGCATTGTCAGCAGATTACACACAGCTGATATCACCGAGGCACATACAGTGCCTCGGTGATATCAACTGTGTGTAATCTGCTGACAAACAAGGTAAAGCTTTTTTAGTTTTTTTTTCTTTTTACAAAACAGGGCAAAGCTTCTAAAACAATAACAACCTAAGCTGATATTTGAGTGTGCTGAAGAATGAATGACAAAAGGTGCTTATGCTAAGTGGTGGATATACACAGTTGCTTTTCTTTTTGCCTCTGCATTGTAAATTGGAAGATATGTGCCAGCAGAAGACACGTGTATTTTTGAAAATGTCTTTTATTAGGGCAAAAATAGGTTTTCATACACAACCGAAGAGTTTGCAACACCATTTAATGAGAGGCCTGAATGGTTATATCATCTAAGCAACGTCAACGAAAATGTTTGTTGCCGCAAACCGATGAATTTAGGTTTAGATAAAGTATGCGTCATAGTTTCAGCCTCAAACGCGCGAACATTTTTTATATGTACCTTTCTTGATGACAGCTGCACCAGTGTGAGAGAGCCCACGTTGTCGAACACTTGCACACATATCTTGACTATGGTATGGCAGGATTTCTTGCTTGAAGTGGAGATCATTTCGCTACGACTTGCCACGACCACCCACCGCAGCGATGCAGGCGTCGAAGGGGCGCAATGCAGTCAGTCGCCGTCACCCGATGCTGGTCGTTTGGCATTCACGGCTTTCCGCCCAGGTGCTTCGTTTGTACTTGGCACCGAGTGTTATTTTCTGTGCTTGTGTGTGTGCTCAGTGGCTGGATATGGGCCTCAATAGCAGTTATTCAGGCTCAACAGAGCGTTCGCCAAAGAACTTCTGAAAAAAAATGCCACCCAGGAAAACAACACGAAGAAACAACGCACCAGCTTGGCGGACTATGCACTGGGTGCGAAAATCAGGCCCTACGGATTATACAATAAATGCAAACTATCTAAATAAAACAAAAAAAAATTTAGGCTCAAATTGGCTTCTGCGGACTATACGCCTGGACACGTGGCTTGAGACTGCCTTCCTGTAATGATACAGAGGGGTCAACTGAACCTTGAAATAAACATATTTAAGCACATCTAGATGCGATGTAACCTCGAAGCCAGATGGTCAGGGAAAAGGTGTGCCATTACCTAATTTGCCAACAGCACACCAATGGTCACGATCAAAACTCACCGAGTCAATGGGCAGTTTTCCACCACAATATTTATTGCCGTGTAATCACCAATTTGGTACATTAAAAACCTGGAGGCTTTAGCCTCTAGCACACCCATTCTGGATCAGCAAAGCTTTTATGCTGTAGACCAGCATCATCAGATGAGCATGTTTCTTATCAATCTTAAACATAAAACGCTAGTTATGCAATGAAATTCTCATATCACATTTTTAGCAAACTGAATGGTCCCACCTGTTACACGTTTAACTTTGGAAGTAAACCAATTCACAATACCACCAGTGGCATACATCGTGCCAAGCATTAGTGCCGTATGTGGCAGCAAAATGTCTTAACTAGGGAAGCAAACCTAATCGATCGGGTTGATTGAAGCACCTAGATACGGGAGAAATTATCAATCAAAAAAGGTCACTTGAAAGGGAAGTTTTCTTGCTGAACGAACATGAATTTTTATTGGGCGTTCCGCAATGTAAGGCCGAAGACATTCACTCCGTGATCGGTACAGAAGCATTTGCTTACTAGTCGGTCGTGCGTGATAGAAACAACAAAAACAAATGTGGATTATAAACAAGGTATATGTTATAAACGCGATAGATTCGCCTTTGCACGGAGTACTTACACTTAAAATCGTGTCAACATAAAGCGACTATGGCCCACCTTGCTAGCAGCAATCTTAAAATTGATCCGTGTAGTCGTCACGCCCGTGCACCAACCGAAAGCGTTGCTGCAAGCCCCTCCGCCGTCAACTTTGAGTCGCTGTTGAGTCTGAAGGACTGATATATATCCAGCCACTGAGCACACACACACACAAGCACAGGAAATAATACTCGGTTCCAAGTACAAACGAAGAGCCCGGGGCGGAAAGCCCTGAATGCCAAACGAGCTGCGTCGGGCGACGGCGCCTGACTGCGTAGCACACAGGTTGCGCTCCTTCGACGCCGGCATCGCTTCGGCCGGTGGTCGTAGCTGGTCGTAGCGGATCGTGTCACCTCCGTTGCTCGTACCGGAACACTAGAGCCGCGTAATATTCTTGCTGCCGAAGTTTATAGACCTACGTTCGCGGCCAACGTCTTTACACAAAGCCTACGCCCAGCGAACCTATCCCCCTCTTTTTCTTTCGGCGACCGGCCACCAGGGCGGCGACTCCGTCGCTGAAACTCCTCAATATCCTCAGGCCAGCACGCGAATGGTAGTCGCTTCGGAAAGCGAGCAAATCACACGGAAAACGGAACCGGCCAAGAGCCATGTTCCTCCTCGTGTGAGCAAGAACGTGCAATTGTAGGCTTGCCAAAGCTATCTTCACGCGCAAGCTGCACGTGCTCTCGCGGCCTTTTACTTCGGTTCTTGAGGTTTTCGTGTCATCTAGCAAATAATATGATCGCACCGTTCGCTTCAGCTGAAAAGCGACAGCACGGTCAGTTCTTGCTTCTCATTAACTGTATAGTATAGAATTATTATTTTCACACAATAAAGGGGTGTCCATTCCAACTACACGCCAGAAAACATCATCTAAACTACGTTTTATGTGTATCTCCGGCAGACTAACATATTTCGCGTATTTGCTTTACGGACACACACAGACTATTACTTATATTAAAGGGATTGTCCGGTGAAAACCGGAAGTTCTTAAGATTTCGTGATGGTTACCTGGTGGGAGCCTAATGATTAACATAGGCCATTTTTATTCCATTAAACGACACCCCAATTTAGTGTAATCAACGACGGATAATTGAACGAAACTCCATGCCAAATTTCGCAAGTATCAAAGGCTGCACTCCCATGCCTGATGTGACGTCACATCAGTCTTGCAATAGTCATATCCTATGCCTCATTCCTCCGTGGGAACACAGTGCTCCCGACGCACCGCAGCATTACATATTACTCACCACTGTAAATGTCGCGGAGAAGTGTGGAGCGTGACAACCGCGCAACGAAAATACCCTTTCATTCTAAAAAAAAAAAAAAAAAATCTAGCGCAGCAGCGAGGGTGGACCACGTCGTACCGCTCACGCGGAGGACAAAATTCGAAGTGCACTTCAGTTCGGCGCGTTCTTTGCCTGATGTTACCTCAGAAACTCCGCTTCCCTGAAGGTGGAAGAGGAAAACGCCGTTTATGCACGCTTGAGTTAAAATACAATTACTCCTCCAGGGAAGCACACAAAATTCAAATTTGTCGTGGAAGATGCTCCTACAGCCATTGACAATGAGGTCTAAATGTTTTCATGAATACGAAATTTGACCGGATAATCCCTTTAAATCTCAGAAATTATCACGGCTGTTAATATATCGCGGATGGTGGGGGCGGGGGGGGGGGGGGGGGGGGGAAGCTGCATACGCAAATAATTCGAATCCAGAACAGTAGAATTCCACTCCGCCAAGAAGCCAAGGAATGGTTATGCAGCGCCATCTCTTGAACGGTAAGGCATGTAAAACAGGTCAATAAATGCCATTGCATCTTTCTCTGAACAGAACCCAGATGGCAGCACGTATTCCGCAGCGAAGTGCCATTTAAAAAAGAGAGCGCGAAGCCTCGTTGTGCAGTGAAAGATTTCCGGTCCAATAAGTTTGTAGCGTCGACTTTTGTGCATGTGTGTGTGTGTGTGTGTGGGGGGGGGGGGGGGGGACTAGTTCTATGCGCGTGTAAGGCTGAGTGTGCGCGTTTGCTCCTATTTGACAACATGAGTGCAAAGGGCCGACACTACCTGAGCGATCGTCAGACCTCCCCATTGGAGCAAAGCAAGAATGACAACTTAAAACTACCACTTAGGTTAAGTCTTCGTATATTGCTTTAATATCTAATATTAGGATGATTTGATATACATACAGTCATGTCTCGTTATTATGGATACCCCGCTATATGGACACCACATGCGGGGACAAAATGGGAAAATACGTGCGTTTTTGTGTCGTTATTAAGGAACACTCACATTATGGACGATTATTTACGGGAACGGAGGTGTCCATATTAACGAGACATGACTTATATATATATATATATATATATATATATATATATATATATATATATATATATATATATATATATATATATATATATATATAGGGTGTTGTTTTTTTATTCTTTCAGATTTGTTTAAAAGAAGCCGTGAAAGCTACACTTAGGCGGTTTGTGAAGGTGAGTTATACGGCCAAGAGGACATAGTATAGGTAGATATTTGCAGCTGTCAATCGACTAATTCAGTACAATTTGTTAATTAACTTTTTAATTAGTGCAGTTAGACATATAGTTCCAATTAGAGATTTGCTGAGCATTATCCAAAACCCCTAAATCAACTATTTTTAGAAGGATATAACGTCGGGGCAGCATTTTACGGCGTTCTGTAAAAACGCTCAATTTGGACGCCTTTCTAGGTTTCGGTTTCTTATTGGAGCGGATCTTTGCGCCCGCGGTCCTGCTCCCCGGTAGTCGCGGCGCGAAGCCAACCCCTTGCCTCCCTCGTAGAATGGAGGGAAGTAGGGCGCACGTGTGTTGCGCACCTCGGCTGCTTAAAATGTCCATAACTCGAGAACAAAAAATCTGGGGAACATGCGGATTGCGCCCTCCTTCATTTAAGAAATGCCCCCAAAACACATATTTTTTTCGTCAAAATTAAAAATTCAACCCCAAATCCGTGCATGAGTTGAGATGAAACCACCCATATATGTATATATATATATATATATATATATATATATATATATATATATATATATATATATATATCAGGGTGTCGAACCGGAACCGAACCGAACCGAAAACCGGAACCGAACCGGTATTTTTTCCGGAACTGAACCCGAACCCGAACCATTATATTGTTATCGCGATAAACCCGAACCGGAACTGAACCGGAAAAAAAATAACGGTTACCGGCTCATGTCAAAACGGTTCGGCCACGCGCTGTTGACAATGGATGTGCTATCAATGCCATTTGTTTTTTAAGTGCCGTCAACTGACACACACCTCGCTTACATATTTTTCTTCTCCACTCAGTCTTAGGAATATAAACGCTGCATCCATGAATCTTGACAAACGCTGCATCCATGAATCTTGACATAGGAACCAGTATTGCGCTGGTCGCGGCTTGCACGGAAGAAAGAGAATTGGAAGGCTGTGCAAAAAAAAAAAATCGCGTCACGGGATTTCATTTTCCTACAATCTCGTAAATCCTAAATGCTGCTGTGTGCTCATTTCATAACACGTTTCTAGAACGCGCGAGTTCTTGAAGCTTGCTTCCATCGGAATGAGAAAAGAAAAGGCTGTGGAGTTTGATAATGTTTGAGGGAGAGAAAGAAATTTTATTTACAGTTGAAATGAGCATTCATGAATTATATCTGCTCTTCGCTGCCCCAACCACCGGTCAGAGTATATCGAGCTATGAAGTGTCAAGATTTACATGCCGTATTTTTTCGTACCGGAAACTCGATAAATGCGGGGAAAAAAAAAACAGGGATACAAACCCTAGTCGCTCAAGGAGAAGCGAAGCTGCGCGCACTTTCGAATTTGACAAAGGATCTGCCGAGCTTCTGTTGCTTCCGTCGCCTTTGTTTGTTTTGTACCGTTTTCGGTGTGCCCTCCGGAATTTGGGATTTATTCTCCTGCGCATTCCTTGCGTTTCTAATTTTACGACTTTGCCTAAACTGCAAATTTTTGCGCAGTAGAGAACAAAAGCGGGAAATGGAAAATTTCCCGGGTCGTCCTACGCTTTGTGGTATCCTTAACCTTTTTGTAGTTGCAGACTAGTGCTTATTTTGATTGCTGCAGAAGCTGTTGAAGGGGCCACGAAAACAAAAACAAGCTGGTATTTGAAAAACAAAAACGGCTTTATACCAATAACAATGATACCAATTTTAACGCCACTTAAATACAATTATGTATTTATTTTTGAAAAAAGATCAATCAGTGGCAAGTTCTTTTTTTTGCGAGAGAATAACCTACGTCATAAAGCAGCACCTCATAGTAACCACGTGGTCACTGGAACAGAAGTGGTTACCTTCTCCCGCATCCCTTTAGACGTCCAGGTAATATAGTGTGCGGTGTAGTTAGTTTTGTGCGAGTGGCGGCCGCTGACGAAAGCCAGCACCACGATGCATCCGGTTTCGTATAGGCACTTAGAAGCTAACATATTTGTGAGACAGCGAACTCTTCTTTTTTAATATTTATCCTATTACGTCCTTCTGGCGTTGCGTTCGGTGAAGTGTTTTTCATATTCCGTATCTTGTTTAATGAAAACTTCTTTAAGGGTCTAATTTGAGTTACCGAAGGCTAGTTCAAATAAAGAAAGCTGTATTTTCTCCCCACTGTTCCTTCAATTGCTTACACGCCGAGGTGGCGGGATAGTTAGCGAGTTCTACTTGTAAGTGGGTTTGTACTTTGTAAGGAGGTCGCGGATTTTACAGCTACTGCGTCGGACCCAATTAGATGAAGTCCGAATGCGTAAACGTCGGTGAGGTAACCTTTGAGTGCACATAAAGAAACCATTCCTGGTAGAAATCCCTGAGCCTTACACTACGATGTATCCCGTTTCGTATGTGCTGATTTCAGATGTTTATTTGTAATTTATTTTGATGTTGCAATTTGTCATTTATAATTTCCGAACCGGTTCGCGAACCGGTTCAGCGCCCCGAACCGGTTCGCGGATCGAATTAATCGAACCGAAACTGAACCGGAACAAAATTAATTTACCTGAACCTGAACCGTAACCGAACCCGTATTTTTTTCGGTTCGACACACTGATATATATATATATATATATATATATATATATATATATACGTGAGGTAAGGTAAATATAAAACAATGGACCGTGTTTTGTGTTCTTCTCCATTTGCTTCAAAACTTCTCACCGTTTTATTTTTTATTTATTATTATTTTTTTATGTTTTAACTAAACTTTTTTTTGCGCTTTTTTGTCGTTGTGCGAACGTGGATAATCTCTCCGCGCGCGTAGATAATCTCTCCGCCAACCGTTTTTTTTTTTTTTTTTTTAGCATTTGCAAGTTTTGGTTTCCTCTCCCCTCTGTGTGAACTACTGTCTGATTTGACAACGTTATTTCCATTTCCTATTGCTCTTTACCCCCCCCCCCCCTAATTTCTTCTTAGGGGTATATAAACATTCACGGGCTGTACACACGTTACCTGATGAAGAGCGGTCCCCGCTCGAAACTTCGTTATAAACTTCGTATTAGTAACTCCGTCAGTACGCATCTTTGACTATATATATATAGAGAGAGAGAGAGAAGAGAGAGAGAGAGAGAGAGACATATTAAAGCGTTTAGCTTCCCCAGCATACTCCTCAACATAACAAAAACGTATCAGTGATAATTCGTAAGCTGATTCTTATAATACAGGGTGTTTCTCGAAAGGCGGACCTAAATCGTTCTTGTACCGCACAGATAGAAAAAAGCTTGTCCACAAAATATACCCCGTTTAAGGGTCTATTTAGAAAAACAATTAACGTTCGGTGTAATTAGATTAATCATTTCTTCCAAATAATAAATTTTAATTAGTAAATCTGAAGGTATGGTTTCAATTTGAAACTTTTTGGGCATCGCCAGAAACCACTAAGTTATGTCATTTTAGGAAGATAAAAGATACGTAGAACATTTTACGGCGTTCCGAAAAACCCTCAATTTTTACGCGCTTCTAGCTTTTGGTTTTCTATCGAAGCGCATCTTTGCACCAGCGGCCCCAAGGCCAATGTTTTTTTTTTGTTTTTTTTTTGTTTGTTTGTTTACCAAGCATCGGGCTTTATCACCATGTACGAACTGTTTGTCATGAGGCGTTACAAATAGTGGTACATGGCGGTCAAACTTATTCCCCTTTTTGCGATATCAAGAAGAAATTTTTTTCTTCCGCATGTTTAGAGTGGATATCTTGTTGTTTAATGCGCACAAAACTTGAATTCATTTGTATTGTTTTGGAATTGTATCCACCATACTGCGTCACGCTATATGCAACGTGTTCAAAGACTGTTCGTAGGAATTATCTACGACATATATTTTGCGGGCAAGTGCTACTATAGCAATAATTAGGGTTCCGCGTTTTCGGTTTCTATTTTTTCAAAACGTACTTTTTTCGGTGTTTATTTTAAAATTAAATTTTCGTTTTTTTTTTTCGGCGTATATTTATGCCCACAAAAGTTTATCGGCTTTTTTTCGGTGAATATAAAATAAACACCAACAGACACCGGATCAGATGATCCTTGTAGGTCTGATATTTGAGATCCCTCAAAAATAACGGCACAGATACATTGAAAAAAATATGAACACTTTATTTGCCAAATGTGTGCCACTGTAAAATAAACAAGAAAAAACACAGAAGTACAAACAAGTCAGATATGAAGCCTATGCCAAAAAAACATGGAACTTCACCTTCTGTACATCAGGATTACGTGATCTTATTATAGTACGCATACACATGTACTTTCCCAGGTTCTCCTCGTTGATCTGCACTCTTTCTTTCCTGTTAATATGACCCTGAGCTTCGAGAATGTCCTCTCAACGCTAACACTGGACACTGGCCGGCTGAGGAGATGAAGCGCTGCCTGAGCCAAAATGGACCAATGAACCAATTGTGACCTCCAAAAGAGGCACGGTGTGACGTTTAGAAGCTCAACACAACATGCAGAGCTTGCATGAAGTCAGTCTTCCTTACAAAGAGTTTGAAAACACCCTCGTACACAGGGGCGGATGCAGGAATTTCCTGAGGGGGGGGGGGGGGGGGGGGGTGGGTCAGGTGTTGGTCAGCGTACCATTTGTTTAGGAACCCCGTCCCCTTCCCCTTCGTTTCACGCCCTAAATTTTACACATGCAGAAATCAAGAGGGGGGTCAGGACATCCGGACCCCCCCTCTAAATCCGCCCCTGCTCGTACATGGCATGTACACGCTCGTACATGGTACATGGGGCTATAATCAGGGTTCCGCGCTATAATTAGGGTTCGGACTTCACGTTCCGATCGATGATTCGCACATTAAACTAAAACGTCGTGATGGCACCCGCGTATCCCATACATTCGGACAAGTTTTGATAGACACCGTCGTTCCACGTCTTTGCCACGGCTCTGCGGTACAACTGGAAGGTCAAAGTGACCTTTTCCGGTTCAAACTGAATTTTAGAAAATGGATTCGACGTACTTTTATCGGTTTAAATCGAAAATGTCGAACCTAAAAACTGACCTTTTTCCGTTAAAACCGAATTTCCGAAAATGGATTCGGCGTACTTTTATCGGTTTTTATCTCCGAACCCTAGCTATGATAGGTTAAAGGGCAACTCCGCTTCATTTTTGTTTTTGAAAAAAAAAAAAGGCCGTCCCCTTTCGTATTACCTAGGAAGACCACTTGTCAAATATTACGACCTAGTTCTGTCTAAATGTTTGTTTTTTTTTTTTTTTTTAAATTGTCTGGCAAGCTTAGCAGCGCGTCAAGTTGCTGAAATCGGCTGACTCTATCGGGCGAATTAAGGTGCAACCAACAGCGCAGTCAAGGCTACGGCCTTGGCGTAGCCAACATTGAGCTAAAAGTAATCACCATTGCTCCTCTTTGTTTGTTTTTACTTGTCCGGGCAAGCGTAACGGGTGACGTCAGCAACGTTTCCTTTTGTGGGGTTCTCAGAAACTCAAAAAGCGACAAACGCACCTCCCCCCCCCCCTCCAACCCCCCCCACCCCCCACACACGCACACATACACGCACCCCACCCCACCCCACCCCACTGAAAGTTTACGAGGAGAGCGAGTAGGGGTGGGACCGACTTCCCCTGATTGACCGATGGGCTCTCCGGCGCCGGAAAAAGTCCAATATTTTTAACTTTAAACCCGCAAAGGGAAAGCCGCAGAACGTCACGTTCACGTGGCCGTTGACGTCACTCCTCTCTCCTGATTTCTCCGGGAGTCGTTTTCGCTCGTTTTGCGGTTTGGTTTGGATTGTCCTTATTGCCGTCTCCCGCGTCACAGCCGCCGTCGTCGCATCACTGTTTGTGATTATTGTCTTACGGAGTTTCGTTCACACTACGTGCGCAGACTAATGCCGCGGTTGTGCAGACGTCGTCGTATGTCGTAGACACCAAAACGTGGTGAAGAGTGCGGTGCAGACGACTCTAGCGCCTGACCACCTGGCACATGCCCGTCCCAACGGTGGCCCGCCGGCCAGCCCCAATCCCACCCGTCGTTGCGTAGAGGACCACACGACATCATGTACCCCGTGATAGCCATGTTTTTGGCGGTCCGAGGTCAATGTTGCCAGACGGAGCCGAAATTTCAGTTTCGATATCTGCTCATGTTTAAAGTAAGAATAACAATGTGTATCCCATTTTCCGCGAAACAAATCGCGTAAAATAAATGTTAGGGCGCAAACGAGCTGGTGTGTATTAAACATGATTCAAATCGATTCAAAGACACTACGATTCAATCACGTAGTGTCTTTTATTAGTGTTTTTAATGCGAAATCACTCATTATCTCGAAAGTTTCGGAAATTAGCAGAGTTTCTCTTGAGAAACTTGAATCGTGTTCTTTGTTTGATTGACGTCGTTTGCGTGATGTATTGTTTTTACACAAGGTTGTCAACGCAGCTGTTGATTTTTCACTGCTTTTAAGCGCCCTGTTTTTACGCCTCCTTTACGTACAGTCGCATTCAATGCCCTTTTTATCCCTTGCTTTCTTTTTTTTTTTATACATTGTTAATTACGAGTATGCAACTCGAATTGAACATTTAGTCCAATCTGTATTATAATGTCCGAAATGCCGAGGAACAATTTAAAATGGGGCGTAAAAATCTGCGCCTGCACGTAGCAATCTAAATTTTTCGTCAAAGGTGTATTTCATATGTGGGTTTTACCTTGTAAAATTACAAGGCGCAGCTCTTTTTCTACATGAAAACAGGGCCAAGAAACTTTCCAGGGTTAACGGCGGTCGGCGACGCAGACGACCGAGTCGAGCGGCGGGCCGGGTTTGGCCAGGTCCCATCGATTTGTTTGCGTTTGTGTTGCAAGTAACAGTACAGTTTTAGTATAGCGTTGCTGGCTCTTACGTAGGCAATACGCGATAGTATAGCGTACGCTAAAAACGACCTGCTCGGACCGAATTTAGTTGCGCGTTACGTTTTCGAGTGAACACCTCGCGTGATCTTGGTTAAACTTGAAGCGCAGAATTCCGCGTGCTTATAGCACCACCATGCTCCTGGAAAGAAATATTGCAAATGAAAACATGCTCAATCATTTTATTTCAAATAATCCAAGCCGTAGCTGCCTCGTCAAGCGCGCTTTTCTGCGGGGTACAGAGGCTACGAGTACAAGTGCGTAGCCAAATTCGATAACGAAGCCTCCGTCAATCGTCCCGTAGAAACGGCACCTTTTCATGAATGCTATTGCGGAATGAAATCCATGACCTACTGATGTCCAGTGCACAGCGAGAACTTCAGCGATTTCTTGAAAAGTCGTTCGTCCGTTGGCGATGAACTGTGCGAATAGGCTTAGCGTTGAGCAGATCGCAGCGTGGACGCACATTGCGAGCGGTGAACACTTTCAGTGTGCACTCCTCCAGCTGCACGGCGATCTGATTCGACCGCGGTAGGTCCCGGAAAGAATTTCCGAGCTGAACACCACGCAATTTCACGCACAGAACTTCAAGAACACCACGTCGCCCTTTCTGAGCCAGTCGAGGTAACCGCCATCTTGAAACTAGCGCTCTCGTTGGGCCCGAGATCTCTCGAGAACTCCCCGCAAAGCCCGCTAGCCCTCAACGCAAAATCCCCAGCGTTGCGTGCAGTGCTTAAAGTCTCCCACCAGTGGCAGGGGTCTCTATTATGGTCACCTCCGCACACAGAAGGAAAGGGGGGGGGGGGGGGGGGGGGGGGGAGTTTGTGGGACATATTTTAACAAGCAGTTTGCCTCTAAACTAATTACATGTACATGCATCCAAACGTTGACACTGCGCGTTCGGCTATGCCAGCATTCGGCTGACACAGCAGGACGCTGCGTCAGATACACGCCAAAATAATTATGTTGTACCCATGGGTTTAGCTTTTCAACCTCACCGCTAGGGGCCCGATGGTTTGATGGGGGTTCTGAGACCCCAGAGGGGTCTCAGACCCCCCATCAATATCCTTGGGGGATCCGAGATCCCCCGAGATTCCCCTGACTTTAAGCACAGGTTGCGTGCGTACGCAATACGCTAGCACTTCTATTACGTTCTGCGCATGCACACTCACGACCCGCAATTTCCTTGCGTACGCAAAGCTCTAGCGTACGGTCCACTAAAACTGTCTAATGTCAAAAACGCCAACGCACGAGGCCCGTGCCTCGAGCGGTCCTTAGAAGCAAATGGCGGCGCAGCACTGAAATGAGCGACCTCCGGAAGCGAATGGCGGCGGACCACCCGCTTGAGGCACGTTTCCTGCGCGTTTCTACAACAATGGTTGGTGATACTTCTATGCGTGAATTTTATCAAAGGTCTCTAGTTCCGGTTAAGGCCCCTCAATATTTGCGTTTGTCTTGCCAGTAGCGTCACATGCACCAGTGCACGAGGCCCTTGTCTCGAGCGGCCCTCCGAAGCAAATGGAGGCGCGGCACTACGTGGCTAGAAGTGGGAGGTATCAGCATCGCGCGGCTTGCTCCGTGTGCGGCGACGCCCATGGTATATCATGACGACGATAGGTGGCGCGCTCATCGACTTTTAGATACTTCTATGCCTGTTGCAGACGCCGTGATGGGAAAGGCTCTTTCGCTTCGCTAGAAGTGCTCGTTTGTGGTGCTCTTCCCGGAAAGATAGTCCCGTGCGTCCAGACTACCGTGATGGAAAAACGGCGAACACACTGCTCTGTTCCCGGATCCTGCACCAAGGGATACATTTCTACGAGAAAGAAACAGAAAAAAAGGCTCCTTCGCCTTTCCCGACAACAACGACGACGACAAAAGCATCGGCAGGTTTATTTTTGTGTTATGTTAGCCACATGTCGAAAATCAACATAGTTTAACTTTCAAAATGATTTTAGGGAGTGCATATCGTACGCGATACTAAAGCGCGAGACACATGCGCGAAAAATCCATCCGATCCGACGTCCGATCCGGCAGTACGACTGCCTAATCCGAAAAATTTGGTCGCTTCAGACGTCGGATCGGCGATCCGGCGTGCGTCCAACGTGCCAGATAGTTTCGCACGGCGGACGGACTGTCGGAAGCGTCCAGCCAATGACAGCCCAGCTAGCGCGAACGTCATTATGACGTACTGGGTCTGGCGGGACGAACAAGAAAACGGGACGGGCGACGGAAAGCCGGACGCGAGGATCCCGCTGACCCATTCGAAAAAGATTGCCCCGGCAAAGAATGCACGCGCTAGCGAGAACGAGCTCCTAACTTCGCTCGTGTGAGCTAAACCGTCAATCTGGGACACGGTGTAAGATAAGACTCTTCAGGTGAGGACACGGCGGGGCTAAACGCGCGGCGCGAGGAATCAGATAGTGTTCGTTCGACGGGCATCCGAAAGGCTGCATTATTCCTCGGCCACCGTGCCCGCGGCTGACAGTGTCGCCGGCGGCCAAACGGTGAAACTGTGTGAGAGCGAAAAAAAGTATCTCGTTGCCATGACACCCCGGTACACCGTGGTCTTTCTGCACGAGCGACAACCTCGCTGGAGCTCTGCGCGTGTCGAGCATGAGGCGGCACGAGCCGTCTTTGCCGTACCCACGGGTCGACGAGTCACCTGCCGGCGCCGCTTGAAACCATAGTGAGAGAGAGAAGGAGAGAGTGTGAAAAGAGAACTTTATCTGCACTGCGCGAGGAGCGCGCTGTCCTCACCTGAAGAGTATTAGGGAGTTTTCGTAGATCGCGTTTCCCCATCCGATAAGCCCTCCGCAACGAAGAAGTTGCTACTGCGCCTGCACGCCGATAGCCTTGACTGTAGAGTTCCGGGTGTCGTAGCGGATTGCGGAGGGCGTTGCGGGACGGCGAAAACGATCTACGAAAACTCCCTATCATCTTACACCGTGATCTGGGATCAGAGATTTATGAACGTGGACCCCCGCTGGAGTGCTTGGGCCTCCTGGGCTGCGCGAGACACATGGACGGCAGAATCGTCCGATCCGACGTCCGATCCGACAGTCCGAACGCCGCTCCGAATTGCCGCACGCGACAGTACACACGCTTCCGACCTTGCACGCGACACGACGATCCGTTCGGCGCCGTCCAGGAGATCCAAGCACTCCAGCGGAGGTCCGCGTTCATAAATCTCTGGTCCCACATTGACGGTTTCGCTCGCACGAGCGAAGTTAGGAAGGAGCTCGGTCTCGCTAGCGCGTTCATTCTTTGCCGGTGCCATCTTTTTCGAATGGGTCAGCGGGATCCACGCGTCCGGCTTCCCGTCGCCCGTCCTGTTTTTTTATTCGTCCCGCCAGACCCAGTACGTCATCATGACGTTCGCACTAGCTGTGCTCTCATTGGCTGGACGCTTCCGACAGTCCGTCCGCCGTGCGAAACTATCTGGCACGTTGGACGCACGCCGGATCGCCGATCCGACGTCTGAAGCGACCAAATTTTTCGGATCAGGCAGTCGTACTGCCGGATTGGACGTCGGATCGGATGGATGTTTCGCGCATGTGTCTCGCGCTTTACTCGTGGAGCGAGAAGGCAGCCGAATCGCAGCGGATGCGAGCGGACGCCGCATCTCAGTGTCGACACCAGCGCCACCGCTTCATTCTTACCAACTGCT
Organism: Ixodes persulcatus; assembly: GCA_013358835.2. NCBI lineage: Eukaryota > Metazoa > Arthropoda > Arachnida > Ixodida > Ixodidae > Ixodes > Ixodes persulcatus. The sequence continues at coordinate 2,356,316 of JABSTQ010009403.1, forward strand.
GCTTCTCTCGCGCCAATACTGGGACTGACACCTTCCCTTCTAGCCACCGTAGCAGCACTGAAATGAGCGGCTTTGGAAGTGAATGGACGGCGGAGCATCCGCTCGTGGAACGTGACGTGCGCGTTTCAACAGCGATGGTTGGCGGTGCTTGCGAGCTGGAATTTTATCGAGAGCCAGTATCGTTGGCTCCGAGGTAGAACGCAGGCGTATACGGATCACTAGGTGGCGGGATCGAATCTCGGCCGAGGTGCCCGCAATCTGACGGAGGTTTATTGCGGAGAAGGTGCCAAGTAACCGAGCTTTCGGTTGCAAGTCAGAAGATCCTCAGGTGGTCGAAATTGATCCTCAGTCCTCCGCTGGGGCTTGCCAGATACCCGCCATTGGTTTGGCACATAAAACCCCCAAATTCGACTCTTTAAATTTTATCAAGAGACTTTAGTTCCGGTTTGCTTTTTAAGAAACGACCGTGGTTCATTAAAATGAACACAATCATTTTGTGGATGTACCTTTGGTTTAAAAGTAAATGCGGACAATGATGGGAAAACTTGAATTAACAAGAATTAAAAAAAGGGCGGTTGCATAACGACGGCACCCTTGCTACCGAAATATTTCGTCTCGTGTCATCTGCTTTCTTTCGCCAGCCCCGACGCTGCTCCCGATGCGGTCTGTCTGTGTACGTGCGCCAAACGCGCCCCGCCAATCGACTTGGTCGTCTGCGTCGCCGTTCGCCGTAACCCTGGCAAGTGTTTTGGCCCTACGTTAGACCGGACGGGAGCTACGCGTTGCAATTTTACAAGGTAAAGCCCGCTTGTAATATACAGGCTTGACGAAACGAAAAGTTTAGATCTCTACATGCTGGCGCCGATTTTTACAGCCCTTTTTAGGTCGAGCAATGGCACTTAAAGATATATATTATATATATATATATATATATATATATTATATATATATATATATATATATACGGTCGTTTGTGGAAACTTATATATAGTATATATACAGGGTGTTTTTTTTAAGCTTAAAGGTATACTACAACAAAATTTCGGCGCTCATTTTTTGGTCTATATGTGTTCAAAGGACGGCCCGCCTTATATAAGGTCCGTTTTCTCCCTCACTCTCCGCCAGGGCAGCAGGTGCGGCCGCCAAGTGCGTAGCAGACAAGTCCGCCGCGTCGTAGCCAGAAATGAGTCATAGCCATGGTTCTCCGCAGTTAGGCCAGGCCTCTCTCCCCTTCCGGAGCGCACGAACCCACACGCACACACACACACGTCCCGTTGACGTCACGGACGCGTTGAGACTCGTTTTGGGCAGGCTTCGACAGGTGGCCGGCAGTCCTGACACGTCGGGACTCGTTTCGGGACTCGTTTCCGCAGCGTTGAAACTCGGAAAAGGTTGCCGAAGGTTCCATTCTTAACAACGTCCAGCTTTCTTTTTTTTCACTTTTAAAACCTACCTTGAGCCGAAATCGCATGGTAGTGAAACAAATCTCTCCGAAAAACTGCCTCTAATCGCGGAGTCTGGTTTATAGTACAGTTCGCCGTGTATTGTATTTGCAGCGCATCCACAACACCGACGACCCCCTTGCAGCGGGAGACGGTTCAACGAAGGCAAGATGTAGACTAAAAGCTTTCCTCGGAAGCAATTATCCGTTACCTTAATAGAAACTGCCGGCACGGATGCCGGCACGGCATTCGATCGAACTTCGGTACTGTCGTCTCCGAACTTGTACAACTGGGAAATAAACAAAGCTTCTATCATGAAAGAAGTGTCCATGTTTTCTCTTGCGCTTGTCTTTCGTCAATTTATTTTGTTTTGGGACAACTAGAAGTCTTGTTATGATTATAAAGAGAGACATAATTACATAGCAGATGATCACAACCAATCTGAAATCGAAAATGAGTCAGGCGACATCAAGCATCAGCATGAAACGGCAGAGGAATTGAACATTGGATGAACAATTACAACTAATTCGGGAAGTGGGGGAGCGAAAATAAAATTATGAAAAATTTCAGTGCAACGATCACGACCCAAACAGAAAGACAGGCATGGGCTGATTGCGCACCCCAGACCAATTACAACAGTGTTGGGGAAACCTTTTAAAGAAGACCAGACGGCTGTATAGCTTATACAAGAAGCACAAACAGCGCACAGGTAAGTTCATTGAGTTCTTAAGTTAAAAAAATGTAGCATTGCTTTAGTGATAATATATGGACAATCAAACCTAGAAACGTGTATGTGGACATTTGTATATTCGTGCACCTTTGCCCTCTGCTGGGAGTCGACTTGTCATCTTCTAAGAACAGCAGTAAAAGCAGTGTTACAGCATCAGAAGACCATTTATTGCAGTTTATGTACAAGTTCTGCACAGGCTGTCTGGAACTCGTAAAACAGTTCTAGTGGAAGACCCAAAACTTTGGACACAATATTAACACATTTTTAGAGAGCACAATGGTCCAGGCCAACCGAGGCCGACAGGCCAAACTGTAAGAAAGTAAAAATTGCATGATTACATAGTCCACAGTTTCGGCAATGTTATGTGCAGTTACTGAATGTTTAAAAGAATGCCGCATGTAGTATTTGTTTATTTTGATTTTCCCCCGAAAGTTTCATTTACATACTTGGTTGAATAGTGAACCCCACCTCCTTTGTTTTTGCTCATGACTCGAGTAAGTAGAAGACGAGACGAAATTACTATGCCTTAATTCATAGGTGCTGGGCCAAACCCCCATGTCTTGACGCCCCTCGTCGAAGCCGTCCTCGAGACAATCGGCGAGGACACTCCCAACCTGTGCGGGTTTGGTTGCCACGATAGGTGACACGGAAGAGTAGGTGACTGGTTTCTAGACCCGATTGTGTGACGAGTAAATGGTGCTAAGGAACCGGTCATAGTGAAGCAGAATTGTCGCTCCAGGCGAGGCTCTAAAAGACGAGGACAAATGTTGATAACAAGATGGGCATGTTGCCATTTGAATAGCATTACTGCGGAGTACTTTTATATAAAGACCAGAGGCCAGATTCCCGAAACATTCTTACGGCAAAAAAGTTAGTAAATTTATCTCACGACAAAGTTACAAACTTTTGAGTATTCCCGAAGCAAAATGTTTGTAAGTTTTGCGCACGTTTCGACGAAATCCGTAACTTGCGCAAAACTCGCGAACATTTTGCTTCGGGAATACTCAAAAGTTTGTAACTTTGTCGTAAGATAAATTTACAAGCTTTTTTGTCGTAAGAAAGTTTCGGGAATCTGGCTTCAGTTTTATTTCAACCACAAAAGCTCAAAGGCGGGTCGAAGTAGAGGTCACGAAACCGTCTTCCAAAGTACACTCCAAGATTTGACAAGACAAAGCGCTACCACATTTCTCATTATTTTCAACAAGGCTGAAAGAGTTTTACCGAAGCTACAAATTTATGAAATAAGACGGCATGCAATGAAAAATCAGGAGGTAAAGCTGTTTAGCATAATATAATAAAAATTAAATGCAACAAAGTGGCAATGGCTTTTTTTTATGCTAACTGTAACAGGTTTTCAATATGTAAATTAAAAGATCACACACAGTACCAGGGGCGAATGCAGGAATTTCCTGAGGGGGGGGGGGGGGGGGGTCAGCTGTTGGTCAGCGTACCATATGTTTAGGAACCCCCTCCCCCTCTCCTTCGTTTTACGCCCTAAATTTTACACATGCAGAAATCAAGAGGGGGGTCAGGACGTCCGGGCTCCTCCTCTAAATCCGCCCCTGCACAGTACAACCATCCTGTTGCTAGTTTTACCAACTTAGGAAAATTAGCTCAAACACTACCTTCATTCCCGTTGTGAAGTTAACGACTCCCATGATGGTATCTGTGCGAGTAAAATCAATGCCAGTGAAACTATATGCTGTAATGTTTGAAGTTGTCCTATCAATGTGCACAGTGCAACGAGATTTGACTGGAAATGTGACCACTAATTTTATGAACTGTTAATCACATAGCTACACAGCTGCATTCGAACCTTTAGCAGTGAAAGTGTATGAACACATGCATGCAAATGCTCTTCACAATCAAATGCGCATTTTCCCACACCATGTATTGGGCAATTGTGCAAGAAGTAACGACACTGTGCTCCGACCTCAAACCTGCACGTCAGTATATAAACCAACTTAGCTAGCAAACTTTGTCCTCTGCACCAACACGTATGAATGAATTTTGGCACAGCATCGGCATCTTTATCAGGGTTACAAACTTTGCAGAGTGTGTTCTCTTTGCCCGTACTGTCAAGAACAAAACCTGACCACTTTTTACACATGCATTTGTCGCAGCTCCAAGGGAATAGATCCACAGCCTGATCCCTCTGTGAGCGGAAGTGCTGCACGAGAGTCTGCCACAGGAGGCGGTGCAGCGGGCTCCAAAGAATGTGCCGTACAGCTGACGTTGGTGCCGGGAGGCTTCACAGCGGTTCCTGCAGGAGACAGAGAGGCAGCAGCAGCTGGAGGGAGCGAATCTCCTGCTGGAGAAGGAGTGCACAGAAAGGGTTAAGCAAGCTGCCACGGCAACGATCGCAGCAGCAACTGCTGCAGAGGAGTTCTACCATCAGTCAAAAAATTACTAGAGAACCAAAAAACTTTAATTGGACTAGAAACACAGCGTGCAGAATTGCAACTCAAATTGTTAAAAAAACAATTAGGAGAAGAGTAAACATTGACATATAATGCTGTTTTTAATTTTCAGTTTGAATGTATTTGTTTACATATGACAAAGCCAACACAGCTGCTGAGAAATAAAATTCATTTTACTTGCAACTGTCAATAGATTTCTGGATTCAGATCTGCTATACTCTGTATCGTTCTACGATGGGCTAAAGCCCAATGCTACCGGCCGCCGGGTCCAATCACGAGCCTGTATGAAACCATGTGGTATATTTGCTATGGGCCCTAGTCCTTCGTCGGGTGAGATGAAATATAACTAAAGCATGTACAGCGTATTAAAAATTTTATATATCAACATTGTATCACAGAGGATAAGTTGTAAAAGGTAATGTTTGATGACTTTACATCATTGGGGGTACACCTTGCCAGCACAATGCACTAGTACTCAAGACCATGCGAAGCACCATGTGCAATATATTGGTATCCTTACGCTCAACCGATGAACTGGCTGATGATGGCGTACCGAGCCTCATTGCTTTCGTCACGACCCGCTGCCACGGGCTCGACGGGAACCTCTTCGGGGAGGACAGTCCATGGCATGCTGCAGGGGTATGTCTTGGCCAGGTTGTGCAGGACACAGCAGGCGACAGTGATGTCACAGCATCTCTCTGCTGCATCCTCAACTCAGCATGGAGGCAGTGGAACCTACGCTTGAGCTGGCCTATCGTCCTGCACAGTGTATAAATGGAGCAAGATCTGTTATCCTTTTGAAGTGGTTTAACAAGAACATCTAATGAGGTCGGCATGTGATGTCTATCATCGCTCCAGCCCATTGAAAACATGGTATTATGCCTTATATTTTATATTTTTGCTGGAATATTTTAACATAGTAATGACATGCAGATTTTGTTAAAGATACCAGTGATGTGATTGGTCCGAGTCATTTTGGCGCAGCTCTTGGAGCAGACAAAAGTCAATTTTGGAGGAACAAAAAGAACTTCTGTAGCATAAGCACACATTAATTTTTATTAATATCAATGCAAACATTATGTCAAGCTTAATTTTTCGGCCTGTCCAACTAAAAGTCAATGTCTACATTGCCTTCTCACATACATTCAAACCTTTGTTAGCATCAACTGCACAGCAGGAGTCCCTCAAACACAAAACTATAGCGTTTAGTTGCCTGGAGAAGCACTATGACAAGGTGACAAGAAGGTGAGTGATGAAGGACAAGACAAACTGCTTTGAATGGTTATTTTAGGCACTGAATGCCCCTGAAATAATACAATAACATTGATCACATAAACTGATGTTTCCTTCAAGTTCTAGAGGTTGTAAGAAAACTGCAATTTATAAATCAGATAAAAAGCAAAGTACTTGTCATTTGATCATCAACACAAATTACATTTTATCTGTAGAACTTCATAGCAAAAACGGCACGTGAACAAAACTTAAAAACAATCCCGCCGAACTCATTCGGGTTCTTCCCGAGATTCCATCCACTGCGCCTGTCAATTTAGTTCTAATCTACTCACACCTATAGAAAATTGATAGCTAAACAAATGAGTTGGCATAAATAAATAAACATACAAAAGAGCACATATAAATGTTCTTGCAATACCGAAGTACCATTACTAAATCTTGAATTCGAAAAAGGTACCGCTAGGATCTCACAATCAATCATATTTACGAGCCGAAGTTGTATTCAGGAATTGTGTTGCGTCTCGCTTTGGAGGAGTGCTTTCCGCTTAAAGGGACAATGAAGGCAATTTCGGACATCTTTTTGGCGATTGAACTGGGTTCCAGGCACGTCTCGGGCCACGTTGCCCAAATTTCAGCCGAAACCGGCGCTTCTGTGCCGCGCAAATCAATTAAACAGTCACGGTAATAATCGTACCGGGATCGACTGGGGCGACGCCCCGAGAGTTGCGGGAGAACCCAGGAAAAGCGGAGCTCACGTGACCGATGCGGGGCCAAGAAGCGCGACGTCACAAGAGACGCGTCAGCGATCGGGCGAAACGAGAAACGTGCCCTCGGTCACGTTTTGGTTCGCGAGTTTTAGGGATACTGTTTTAATCTCCGCTTGAATAACGATAAAAAGTATAAATCGAACCGGAAATGATTACTAAACCGTAAATAAAGCAGCATAATTGTTTTTATCTTTGCTACGCTGGACGCGAAACGGGCAACGAGTAACTATGGGCAAAAAAAAAAAATCAGAAAAGAACACAGTACTCGAAGGATTCTGCAAAATGGTAGCTGTAGATGGCTGTTCTAACGGTCGACTGAAGACCAGTATTCGTTCGGGCGACGCTAGTTTTCACGTGTGGGTTGCTGTTCGTGTTCTTTGACGACGAAAAGAGGACGTCCGCGGAGGAACCGTATCCCGGAACGACCGGATCGCTGCCGCTTTCCCCTCGGCATCTCCCCCGCGTCCGTCCTTCGGCATGCGGGCCGCTCGTTGCCGGCTGGGCGGTCTCTGTCGGGTGATGGCGGAGGCCGCCACACACATACTCCCGTTCCGTTGGTGTTAGGTCACTGAACTGAAGCTCGAACTCGCTCGCGAGAGCTTGCCGTCCATGTTGACAGATTCGGCGAAACGACCGTGCCACCGCGCTGCTATAACCCACCGCGGTAACCAGAGTCTCGATCTCCTAAATACTACCGATACCGACTATTCACACTTGACGTCACTCCCTACGTCACCTCCGTTTTCGGGGGCCCAGAAACGAGAAGGGAGATTGTTCAGTTTCGGTTTCTTTACTTCTTTCGTAAGCACAGAAATACGCGTCACAAATGTCTACAAAAAATTGGGCAGCATGCATGTTCCCGAGAAGCATAAAAACACCATTTAAAAAAATTAAATAAAATCGTCTTCATTGTCCCTTTAACACGGAGGTGCGCTGCGGCGAAGCAAGACATGCAAAATCGCGATGCCTACTCCGTGGTGTTTGCTTCTCTGCAGTACACCAGAGCGCGGTGAAAAGCGCACTCAACGACACTAGCTAACCCTCCAGTAAACAGACGACTGACATGAAAATTATTACCAAGCTTCCAGATACTGTCTGTCATTCATAGAAAACGTGATTGAATAGTATGATATTTGAGACGATAATCAAAAGTTTTGAAAACCTGAAAACTTGCGTAAGCATATCATAACGGTCCGGCCGGGCAGCGAGGCCCGAGCTATTATATTTTCAGTATTATTAAAGTGACATTATGTTTCGGCACTATGTTGGAGCCAATTCCTCACATTTTGGTTAAATGTAGCAGAACGTAGCAGGGTAGTCACTTTGGGGCAAATGGCGCAGCAATCCCATCACTGATATAATGAAAATTTTCTTCGCAAAAACCTGCAAGGAAAATGCAGTTTGAGATAAGCAGTATTTAAGAGGACATGTTTGAATATGTCTGTACTCAAACTGTCCAAAAACAAGACCTGCCTAAGCCAATGTGTAATTTTTTTTTCACATCCCAAGCATTGCTTTTGTTTCTAAGAATTGCTTTACATTTAGGCATTTCTAAGAACTGCTATTGTTTGAAAAGTATGAACTTCTAGTAAAAACTTGTAGGTTAAAAACCCAGTCATACAGCACCAACAGAAAGGATATGTTTCAGAGAAGTTCTAACTTCTATTCTGGAGTTCAAACAGAAAAGAGCGAATGAATTATAATAATTAATGTGACATATAGAGTTAGCTGACAAATGGTTGAATTTTGTGAATTGACTTACTTCATTCCCACAAAGCTGGCTAACCTTAGAATAAACATTACAGGCTATGGCAGTAGGTTATAGCCAGTAGTATAAATAAGGTGGAGTAGAGATACGCCTCCCTTTCCTTGCTTCTGAGCAGCCGTAGCCTTCTATGCAAGAACATAAAAATGGCAACAAATTTAAAGCGCAGGCACAACCATATGAAAAAGTTTAGGTGCCTCAAGGTGCCGAAACCCTGAAGCGTCGAACAAGGACGCATAGCCTGGCTTTACCGTTCCACGATGCTCCTCGTTGTGCTATTCGACGCATTGTAGGCGACCTCCGCTGCTGATGACGGAGAGAAGGGCGTCATCAGCCATGGCTTGCCAGGTGTAGCCGCGATCTCCAAGCAGTAGACCATCGTAAACGCCAACGGCCAGCTTGCCAGACACCGAGCCCTCGGTGAATAACCTAGAGTCGTGGGTGCTTCCAGGCATCAACAGCACCCGCGACCGAAGGAAACCCACCGACCTCAAAGAAGGCCTGTTGCAAGGCATGACCCTCAGCTTCACTGGGCCACCTGCATTGTAGATGAATTTGAGTCAGTCTGTAGCACTATGACATTAACAGCGATGGTATTGTTGTTGTGATCACATGCTTAGAAATAACACACCTATCATTCATCTTCATCAATAGCGAGCAATAAAAACCTTGTCCGCACAATGACAGTACTCAGTAGCCGCAAGACTAGCTCAGTAGCACCAAGTGCATAGTTGGGAGTGTAGAAACCAGGCTGTTTATGAATCTCTGCACTCCTACTTTATTTGTAGTTCAGTTGCATTTGCACCTGCACCAATAATAGGTACTAAGGGAGTCATTTTGTACACTCCAGTTGGTTCGTGTAATTTTACTGCTCAGTTCACTGGTCTGCATGTCACGCTCATAACCAGAAAACAAATATCGAGTGCTGAAGCAACACCATTAATGCTCCTTTAGGGAGGTACCAGTATACGGGGGGGGGGGGGGGGGGGATCGATACGCTGGCAGATATTCATGCTAGCAAGTCTACAGCTTAAGAAACAAAAACTGAAGGGTCATTGCACAGGTGGTGCGCCGTAAATAAATTGCAGAATAGGTGTGCTGAGAAGACCACCTTCAACGAACTCAGGTATTCACGCACCAAAATTTCTCTACAAAGGGTTTCTGAAATAATGGTGATAGCTCATTAAGCGATCTAGGCCCAGGCTTCCTTCTCAGAAAACTGGCATGCACATGCGCCTAGTATGGGGACGCGCCAGGAGATGCTCCAAACCACTTACCCTATGCAGTCTCGGGCACGACGTGACAAGGCCAGAGTCACCCGCCTCACAGTCCGCGAAGCAGTGGAGACGTGCACGGGGATGTAGTCCCCTGCGGTGATGAGGAAGTTCTCCGTGGCGTAGAACTACAGGGCGACAATGACCTGCTGCTCTGCAGAGAGGGCGCGGCTGCGAGGCGTCGGCCGCTCCAAGTCCGGGCGCAATGTGTCGGCGAGGAACACAATGCCCGCGCGACCAAATCGAAAGCGCTCCTGCAGTTCGTCCTCGTCGAACCCCTCCAAAGGGTTCAAGTGGTCACGGAACACACGCTGCCGTCCCATCATCACAACAGCGTACTGGGTGAACACGCGCTCTCTTCGATGTCGGAATCGCGTCACAGTCGACATTGCGTCCCTTATCTTCGCCAATCCGTCCGCAAATCAGTTGTCAGTCAGTCGGCGGGCGAAATGTGCGTCGCAAGATACGAGAACAAAACAACAAATCTATAGACCCTTTTCATGGCAAACGCCACCAGGAGTTGTTCTAGTCTTTGACGTCCCAGAGAACTTTCGGTTCATAAAAAGTATGAACAAAGCCCACCCTAACACCGCTGTTTGAAATGTTGATGAAACGTTTAACCACCAATTCTCCAGGTGAACGCCAAAAGAACGCAGAACCCCCAGATATGATAAATATTTTCGAATACTCTTGTAAACCAACTTGCCTCCTCCAAGACGTTAAATTGACCAGCCGAGGGCCCTCGTTAAATCTCCAACTTTGATGTGCGTGTAGCGTTTATGCTTTCTAGCACTGGCGACATAGGCAAGCTCGACATACTTTCAAAGACGGAGCGACCGGAAGTTGCTTGGGACGCAGGAGGCAGTTCATGTTTGTAAACATGAAAAGGGTCTATAAAGACCGTTGCCAGATCCGAAATCAACGCTGTAAACTTGTGCTCTGTTTGGCGAAACAATAGATGCATCAAAATATTTATGATGTTTTTAAGTATATATATATATATATATATATATATTATGCATAAAAAGAAACACTACGATAAGATGACGGTTTTATTTTTCTTAATAAAGACAAGACTAGCGAAAAAATTGACCGCATCTCCACGTGGTGAATGATGTTGCTTGGGGCGAAGCTCTGGTGGTGCTTGTCTGCGTAGACGCCGAGCCGCAACATGCCGAGCCTTTTCATTCATGTCAGTAGGAGAATGTGTGGTTTTCTTCTTTTTCTTTTTTAAGCAGACAGATGGGATGGCATCTCAGAACCCCCTACTCTTTTTTTTTTTCTTTTTCTTTTTTTATAATTTTTTTCATCTTTTTTTTCCAATTTTTTTTGCCCTACACGAGCACGTGAGCATGTGCTCACGTGCTCGTGAGCACGTGATCTCATGAGCAGAAGCACGAGCACCCGACGCCGGGCCTACGGCGGACGGACATACGGACATGGCTAGCTCCTAAGGAGCTTCGCCCCTAAAAGTTTCTTAAAGGCTATTTGTTTGCTTCAACCGGCAGGTGGCGGGAGCTACCGCATAATAATAAAACACGGAGAATAGACCCTTTTCGAAATTTTGTCTGGCAACTTCAATAACTATCATCATTTAAGTTCATATTATTTGTACATGCTAATGGCGTTCTTTTGATGACTGGTGGAGAAAAAATACCGAAGCGGAGCCTGAAAATTCCAGACGTTAGTTCGCTGCATTATTCTCCTATGTTACCGTGACGAGACTTATAAGTTTCTACGCGCTACGCATTTGAGGGTGTCATGTAAAACCTTGGAATGCTTGGCTTCGGCACGCCCCAGACATCTCATGGCAATAGAATATGGTGAATTTTATCAAGAATTTGACTCCACCGAGCGCCTTGTACGGAGAGGTACACACCGTCGCAACTGAAACAAATAGAAAAATAACTGTGCAGCGAAGAAAACCGCAACTTTCGCACGTCTGCCGTTGATAAATATGTACCACACTCTAACCGCCATTAGCATACAGAAATTTAGACTGATATTTGAGCCACTAGATGGCACTGAATTTGTGAAAGGGTCCTCGGAGGTACCTAGGATGGGAAACGCGGTTAGCTTTCAACCGCGGTTAGAGTTAACCAGCTTCGAGCAAACGGGCCCTGGTGGATGTCGCTAACGCCTCGCTTGTAATGCCCGTCTAGGAACCTTGACAGCTGGTGACGGTAAGTGTCTCGCCTCCGGCCACGACGAGAGAAGAGGGGAAGGAGGAACTCCCCTCTTCCCAAGAATGCCTTTTGTGTGTCCCAGAAGTCGCTATTGTCCCTCTACAAGATTATAGAAGATTACTCCGTCACTCAAAATTCGTACAAAAGCAGCCGCTTCGGTGGCTGGAACGACTAGGCCATCCTCTCGACGTCAGCCTCGCCGTAGCTTTGCTTATCCCGAGACGACCTACGTCACGATTGCGTTGAATGTCACGTGGTCTCCGCTGGGCCTTCTCCGAGCGCTTGCCAGAGTGGGCCGTTTATAACGAAAAATACAGCCACCGGGCTCAAAATACAAACGTGCTATTGTCATTTACGGATATTGTGGATCATATTCAACCTATTTTTGAACACGACGGGAATATTTCAAATTTTGTTGCAATATTCCTTTAACAGAATTAAAAAAAAAAAAAACATGAAAGCTAGATTAATGCGGTCTGCGCAGGTGAGTTATACGGCCAGGGGGACACCATATAGGAGGCTAATTGTAACGATCAATCGGCTAATTAGCTAAAATTCGTTAATGAACTTATTAAATAATGAAAATAGACATATAGTTCCAATCAGAAACTTGCTCAGCGTCATCGAAAACCACTAAATCAGCAATTTTCAGAAAGACTTTGAGCGCGTGAGAAGCGTAGTAGTGCACTAAAGTTAGCACTCGTGGAGCACGTACAAAGCTAGCGGTTGCGGTAAGGCGCCCGCGCAATTGTTTCGTCTCTTATCTAGCCCCAGCCTTGTACCTGCTCCACGAGCGGAAACTTTAGTGCACTACTACGCTTCTCACGCGTTCAAAGTCTTTCTGAAAATTACTGATTTAGTGGTTTTCAATGACGCTGTGCAAGTTTCTGATTGGAACTATATGTTTATGTTCATTAATTAAGAAGTTAATTAACAAATTTTAACTAATTAGCCGACAGATCATTACGATTAGTCCCCTATACTATGTCCCCCTGGCCGTATAACTCACCTGCGCAGACCGCATTAACCTAGCTTTCATGGTTTGTTGTTAAAAATTCTGTTAATCATAAAAAAACACCCTGTATAGACCGTTCCATTAGGGTCATAGCAGAGAGGGTAATAGAGAGAAAAAATGCCCTCTCACTCTCACCCCGCATGTCGTCTGCTCCTCCGAGTGGACATCCGGCTGGCGTGCAAACTCTGTTTAAAATCGCGTCATTTTGCAAATTTCAAGCGCAGATGCACAGATTTTGGCAAGCCAGTTGTCGTGTAATACTATGCTAGATAAAAAGACTAACAGGGTCCAATTGCGCTGTTACCTGCGAGCAAATAAAAAAAAATAGGGAAAACTGTGTCAGATTGGCCGGTCTCTCCGGCGAAAAGTAAATCCGGTTGCTGTACCTTTTTTTTTTTTTTTACTATACAAAGTTCGTACTGGGTCGCTAAACTCGTCAAACACAAAGTTGGGCACGAAGTTCGCGGAGCGTGCTCATTGGACTCCCGCGACGTTGGCGTCACGCGGGACGAGATGTCAATCATCCAAGCTCTCTCGGTGCTCAAATTCCAGCGAGAATGTTGGGCACAAAGTTGTAGCGAGCTTCATCGGAGCGCGCGCGAGCAACACCGTGGGGCCAGCCGATTGAACGGCTGCACTGATGACGTCGCGCCCGCGTGTCCCACATCCCTACGCCGCGATTGAGTCAATGAAACGTAGATTGTACCTAGGCGGGCTGTAAATACTCTGAACCTTCTCGTCGGAAGATCGTCGTTTGTGGAAGTTATTGGTGACGACAAAGTGACGTTTCATAACTTCGGGAAGGAGTTATTTGAGGCCAAAATCTTCGCTTCGGAATCGAGGCGAAGATTAAACTTTGTGATATTGTGGAGCCGTGTGCGGTGTACGCGGTTTCAGAGCTCATCTTCCGCCACTGTCAACAACGCCACCGGGGTCACCCACAGGCGTTGTGTATAGAGACGTCGGTAATGTCTGAGAGATGAGGGGGCGAGGGGGGATGGCGAGAAAAAGCCGGGGAAAGGGAAAAAAAAGGTAAAACCAACACAATCACACACTCAAATAGGGATCAGGAAGGGCCGTAGAAATTGTTCGGGAGAGAAAGAGAGAGAAGGGGGGTGGGGTGATAGTAGTGAAGAAGGGGGATATCCCTTCCCCCGAATGTTTAGAGCGCAACTCTTATGCGCCCCTTTCGAGCTTGAGCGGCGTCGCCGTCGGCGTAACTGCGCGCGCGTTGCATTATGGGACGTTTTTTCACTAAATTTAGCGGGGAAATTGACGTCACGTGATTTTGACACCAATTAGGTTTCCCCGCTAAATAAGAACGCAACAGGATAGGAGGAGGGGGGGGGCGGAGAGGCATACCCTCCCCTCCGTGCCCTCCCCTCCTTCTCCTCAAGAGCTGCGCTTTAATTCGACATTATAGAGAACTGTAAACGTCTGTCATTTTTTTATTATAACTCTCTAAAATGCTATAGCCTGGGGCTGGGGCGATATCCCCCCCCCTTACACCCTTATGCCCTTTGCGCCCCCTTTTTGAACGCCACTGGGGGGGGGGGGGGGGTGAATCGCCCCCCTCCCCGTTCTTCTGTTTCGACGACCCTGCTTAGAGGCGTTCCAACTGAGCGATGACGAAAAACAGCACAGCGTGCAATTTTCTAAATTATGGTTCTAGAGATTCTGGAATTAAAACGGGGCGCGTTCTATGAACTTACGAGCGGCCATGACAGACTTTCAATCGAGAGGCTCGTGCCAGGGTTCGTTGTGTGCAGGCGCGTTCAGTGACGTCCTTTTATAGTTCATAACTTTGACGTCAGGGTCAGGATGATCAGTTGTGTACGACAAATTTGGTGGTGCGTGTTCGAGTCGACGGTGAAAAGTTTGGTTCTGTACGATGAAAGCTTGGTGTCCTCGCGTTCTCGAAACATCACTGTCAATATTGACCAAACTGACATAAAGGCCGGTTCAGACACTTGCATTTGAGTGCGTTTGACTGCGTTGCGGCGAGAACCGAAAGCAAGTCACCGACACATCTGTGCTTCGTATGAAGCTTGGAATCCAATTCAAGGAATCTTCTTGGCACGCGATATAAGCAGCAGGGATGTCCTGGTGTCTCGCAGCCGCAACGCAGTCAAACGCAGTCAAACGCAACTGTGTGAACCGGGCTTTACTCTTATTTCAGTTGATGAACGCAGAATTAATCCCAGTTTGGCTTATCTTTGAAAGTCTATCATAAAAGGAGTTTATCTCCGCTGATGGGGTACAACTGCCTGTAAGCGAAATCCGTTCAAAGGTGGACAATGCTACTCGGCTGCTTGTGACCTAGCCACGTCGGGCTACACTTTGATCAAATTAAAAAGGCCGAGATAAATAAAAGGGATGACAGGGACGTTTTTTTTAGAAATTCTGCTTTATCGGCGGAAATAAGAACGATATCAGACTATCAAGTTCGACGGTGTTGATTTTAGAATGCAATTACCCAAGCCTTCGCTGTGCTTTTTAGAGACCATCGAGGTCGCAGCTGATAATCTTCATCGTGACATTATACGTATAGACCCTTTTGCTGTTTACAAACATGAGCTGCCTCCTGCGTCCCAAGCGACTTCCGGTCGTGCCGTGCTTATTACCCTGTCGAGCCTGCTTATGTCACCAGTGCTAGAAAGCATAAATGCTACACGTACATAAAAGTTGGAGATTTAACAAGGGCCCTCGGCTGGACAATTTAACATCTTAAAGGAGAGAATTTGGTTTACAAGAATATTCGAAAATGTTTAACAGATCTCGCGCTGCTTTGTTCTCTTGGCGTTCGCCTGGAGAATTGGGGGTTAAACGTTTCATCGACCTTTCAAGCAGCGGTATGAAAGGGGCACTAAAGCGGTTTTTGAGTTCGTGTTTTGATGATGACAACTGAATCTAGACGCCCTAAGTACCCCTAAAAACCAAAAAATAAAGTCATGCGGTGATTATTTCTTTATTAAAAATGTAATTGAACGCCGCCAAACCTCGGATCCATCCGAAAACGAAACCACTCTCATTGGTCCTCGCACGCTAATCAAAAGGATCTCGGGCCAATGGCGTTGGACGACGTTCCGTCGCGCGCAGTGATCCCGAGGTAGCCGCACCGGCCGAACTTCTTCGTCATTCGAGCTTCGATCATGGCGGAGTTCTGTACGCTCGAGGACCTGACGCCGCTAGAGATTGACATTCTTCGGCGGACAGCCGATCTGGGGATGATTTCCTACGACGCCACTCCGACGTGCGATGTGGACGACAGCAGCGCTTCGGAGTCGTGTTCGGGTTCTGAGGACGAGCCGGCGGCCATTTCCGAGGACGAAGACGGCGCCTTCGACGAGACGGGGCGGATTGGCAACACCGACTGGTGGGTGATACGCTGTTTATTTTACCGCTGTACGGGTCATTTACGCTTGTTCTCTTTTTATTTTCTTTCTCAAAGGTGCCAGTGCGGATTCTGCGCGCAGATGCCGACAGCTGACGAGTGCGTCTGCTGCCGCGAGTACCCCGCCGCCGCGTCGAGGCAACCTGGCTGCCTAACAAGCAACCCGGATTTCGAGACTGTGTGCTTGAATACGGGGGTGCTGGAGGTCGCCTACCTCATGATGCGCCACTACCGCCAGGACGGAATGGGCACAACAGCGCACGAGTGAGTTCAACGCCGTAATTTGCTGTTCGGTGAACTTGCAAACGGGCGCCAGCAGTAAAACGTTAGACAGCTACTTTACTATATGTTTCGGTGAGCGTTACGCACGTTACTTTTCAATGTGAAGTCGCATTAGTGGTTGCATCGCATGTTTTACTTGCGTTTCGTGCCGTGTTTCTTTGTGAAGTTGTGGGTCATCATAGTTAAATGTTCAAAACCTCGATTGCTGCATCAGTATCTCTTGCTTCAGAACAAGTTCGTGAGACCTGGTTGGCTCAGTTTAGTTTATCACTAGTGATGGGACGAATCTTTATCCGAATCGACAATCGGAGCCGAATCTGAAGATTCGGAAGGATTCGGAGCGTTGCCATGGTTGCCAAATCATGTTGAGTGTTTCAACTTTTCGTGGTATTAAATTCACTAAATTGTACAAAGTGCACAAAATAATGTTGTAATATAATGTCACAGTAATAAATAAAATGTTCCACTTTGTTTATATTATTTCGGATGTTTGTCGAGAACGGTAGCCAGACATTGAGGGGAAAATTGGTTTCGGTTCCAAATTACGACCCAAATGGGCATGCTTGGTGCACGCTCGTAGAAATACAAGCGCATGTTTTCATCGCCGCAAGAGATTAATGCCATACGTGCTGTTCGGTAGACACATTTCGTGCCCATAATTACTGTCATAGTGGCACATGCCACACAAGTGAGTATGTTCGCTTCGATTATCTCCAACGAGTGTCCACTGAGGTATTGCTATCGGAACACGGGAAACAATCTGAAACTCCTGGTTAATGCTACCCGATTTAGTTAGTGTTTGTTTACAAACAATGACGTTGCGTTGGACACCCCTGTGTTGTTTCTTTTTCATCAAATATAGTTCACGTATAGAAAACGTGCTGCCGAGAACAGAGAAACGACAGTGCAACGTTTTTCTTCGCCACCGGTGCCGGTACGCGGTCGAAGTTGTGACGAGCAACATTCATCTCGCTCTCGTGCCTTACATGTACAGACATACACAGCTCTAGAAGGAGACGAATCATTTCCTTGCCTGAATATATATTTCTTATGCGTTGCGCCACATTATGTATAATACACAGCATTTTGCTACATTTTACCGATCACCGCGAAACCGCACAGAAACCGAGACCGTGCATTGGTGAGGCTCACGTCAACCACATTGATCAGCTCAGCTGAACCTTGGCGCGTGCCAGGGTTTAGAATGACAGTTTAAAACATACCATACGTTAAAGTAAACAAGACGAAATCTGGTTATATGCAGTAATAGTACCTAAGAAAAGCACAACTGACCACATTCGCGAGGTTTACGACTATTTTCGCACTGCCGTCTGCAACCAGCGACGAATCTCCGAATCTGCCGAATATTAATCGCGGGAAGTTCAGAAATTTCCAAATCCTAATTTCCGGTGATTTGTCCCATCACTACTTATCACTAATATTACGTTCACGCTATGGACCCAACGGGCGTCACTTTCGTAACAAACGTCAGCACAACGTGCATAACCGCTACGTTCAGGGTACACTGCTAGAATCGGTGTGAACCCATTGGAGTAGTGCGCTCAAATTTCGCCTCTGACTGCTGCGCTACTCGTGCCCCCTGTGGGATGCCTTCGCAGTTTTGGTATATCCATTTTCTCCTCGGTAGCAGCGACGGGCTTGCAATTGTGTCGTTAAAAATGGTGATCACGGCGGAATGTGATCAAATCTTTACTGTGCCCTGAACATGGTAACTCGTCCACTCTTGGGGGCACTAATTGTTCTCATTGAACTTTTCCTGCAATTCAAGCTATTGTAACATCTGCTTTTGTTTTTCTCCGATTCTGGCTGTTATAAGATTGTTCTTTGCCACAGAGATGCAGTAGTTTATTCGAGTCAGCATGAACACTGCTGCCACACATTTGAGGGTTTGTGACATGCATATTGTTGTGCATGTTAGTCTTTGATCATCTGGTCTGTTGGAATTGACTTTTTCTAACAGTTCTTTGTGATGGTTTATGGCCCATTACTACACGATGCAGAACTACAACAGAAAAATGGTTGCACTTGTGCCGCATAACCGCTGCTACTTTCTTGTACATGGAGTATACACTACTGCGGTTCAATTAGCAACATAATATAATGTTCACACGTGTCACTTGAATTTGTGGGAAGAATAATTGACACAATCTAGAACTTGCTCTGCTCCTCGGGTTATTTTAGATAGGTTGCTGCTCGAGGCACGAGGGCTCGTTGCAGCACTTTTTTTGTCTCTGCTGGTAGAGACCAAAATCTGCAGTTTTAAAAGGTTGTGGTATTGCGTCTTACAGAAAATTATTGTGGTTATTCTTTCAGGCGCAACCGCTACGCCGCCTACCGGCATTGCGTCCTGTGGCTGTGGCGGCGCCTTGGCCAGCACAACAGGCGACCACTGCCATCCTGTGTGGTGAAGGCCATCAGGGGCAGGTTTCCCGACACTTCGTATTCTGGCTTTCGGCACAGTAACTGAAAGCCACTCTGGGGGCTCAAACATACGAGGGTAAGTCAAAAATTATCTGCAATGTGGCTATAACTTTTTGTACATTACTTTTACTGACTTCTGTCTTCGTTTATTTTATTGTTATGCTGTTGTGATCCTGCTATGAAAGTTTGACCATAATTCTTCATTTGTTTTCCTTTTGTTACAAATAGATCATGGCCCCTCCCTTGGAAGTTTGCACCAAAGAGGAAAAACAAGCAGGGATCCGGTTTTTGTTGTCAGACGGTGTGGACACTCGGTTCGTAGACACTCCGTTGTGCGAGACATTGTTCCCGTATTGTGCCGAAAGACTTTGATGAAGTTTGGCCCCTGGTACACGTTCTGACCACAAAAACCGGATCGCTGCTCGTTGTTGTGGTGAAGTTTGCACCAAAGAGGAACAATGTGCAGTGAACCGGATTTTGTCGTGGGAAAGTGTATTGGGGGCCAAACTCTATGAAAGACTTTCGGCACAATACGGGAACAGTGTCTCGCACAACGGAGTGTCTATGAATCGAGTGTCGACACCGACACCTTCAGACTACAAAAACTGGAACCCTGCTCGTTTATCCTCTTTGGTGCAAACTTCCAAGAGAGGGGCCATGATGTATATACAACAAAAGGAAAACAAATGAAGGAATTAGGATCAAACTTTCATAGCACGACAGCGTAACAATAGAATAAACGGAGACAGAAGTCAGTAAAAACATTGTAAGAAAAGTTATAGCCACATTGCAAATATTTTTTTACTTGCCCCCCCCCCCCCCCAAGAGGATTCCCACCTTACCGTGGTGGAGGGGTTTGTGTGCCCCAATGACCCTCTTGGGCTATGCCGGCCAGGGTCACCCATGCCGGACAGGCCGGAGGATAGGGGCCAGACAAAGAGGAATCCGTGGGTTAGTACCCACCCATGCCTGGCTTTGTGTGGCGCTGCCCGTGCCTGGGAAAAGGGAGATTCTGATGGTTGAGGTGAGCCTAGGGTCATTACTGGACCCATGGTTAGCTTTGCTGCATATTACGAGTTTTCTTGTTGTGATTACTGTTGTAGCGTTAGCGTTTTTACAGCTCCGCTTCATAGAATAGCACAGATTGTAGGTGATGTTAGAAATGTTGAAGTATGGATTCCTTCGTTGATTGTCAAAGTGTCATTAGTGCCATGTGATATTTGAAAGGCACTAAAGATATGCGAGTCCATCATGTATGTTGTGAAGGTTATAAAATGAGATTGTTGTTTTGGAAACATTGGCCGTGTCTTTGTCATGCGAGTTTCTCTTTGGGGAGATATACAAACATGAGTGGTCTACAAGGTCGTCCACTCTTAGGGTGAACACGGTACTGCGTGGCCGGCGCTCCGCAAAGAGACTCAGGTGAGCGCCGTGCGAGTTAGGGCAAATTAGTGCGCAGGCTCAGGGAGAGCCACAGGCCGAGCCTCCCCCGCGTCGTCTGCTACAGTGTCGGCAGAGCGGCCTTGTTCTGCGGTGAAGAAGCACTGTTCTTACACCCCTGGTGTCACATGATACTTAGATATTTTGATCTGCAAGTGCTCTGCACAGCTCATTCCTCTGAGAAAGGTAAACCAGCCGGCACACAGCAAGTGTCCCGCATGAGAAAAAATTACTTCGCCAGAGCAAGGCTGCTCATGTAGCAGACGACACGGCAGAGGCTTAGACATTGGCTATCTCTACGCCCTAATCGGCCCCAATTTACAAGGCAGCCAACTGCGGTGTGCCACACAATGCCGTGCCACACAGAGACTTATTTGCAGAGCCCAATAGACCGATCTCACCAGGAGTTGCGCGACGCCACCGCTGCCGTGGTGCATGCTGGTACCTGTAGTTCTCCCCAGTTTTCCGGCCGCATCAATGCGCATTGTACGCCCGCCCGGCGTTTGGAAATTTTCGGGTTAGCACGAGACGTTTAGGCGGGTGTTTACTCATGGTTTTCAATGAGTGGATTCACACGTTGTATGCCACGCTACTACAATAACAGCACCAGCTGGCTGGCGCAGTGGTGCACCGGCGTGGCTTTCTTTCGAGAAGGTCTTCCCGAAAGAAAGCAGCACGGCAAAGAAAGGTAAACAGAGCCGGACAGAGCGGCAGGAAAATTAGCGTTTTTCCATTTGTTTCGCGATTTGCTTCATAATTTATATCCACCTACTGCACGTCAGCTAAAAAGTGTAAGATTACAGGGCACGAGACACACAGCGTGCCGAAGTGTTCCGGTGTTCCGTACGTTGGAATCTCTCTGAGCATTCGCTCCGCAGCGGTCTATCTCCACTAAGTTTGGCGAGTCCGTTTTGAATGCACTTTTTGCTCAATTAATTTTGGTGGTTATAACTGTTAATGTGCTTCAAAAGCTTCAAAAGATCAGGACAATCACAAAAAAAAAAATAAAGCAGTGATTCTTGATATGCATCACTTGAAATAAATCAACTTTTTTCGGAAGCGTTTTTCGTTTTTTTCATACAAAACGTAAAACAAAAAAACACATAATGCAATTTAGAAGCGCAGCACTTACCGGCAGAAATGTCACAAATGAGCCTAACCTATTTTGTGGTGGTCTATTAGGCTGGCGCTACTGATCCAGAAAAAAAGCTTCCAACGTCGGGCGACTCTTAGCGTTCGGAGCTTGCGCAAACAAAACAAAACTGAATAGAAACTGTACACGAAAAATCATCTCCACCCCAAGTTTTCAGGTATCTTGCATGGTTGCTTCTTTTTGAGAGATGACAATTGTTACGGTGAATCAGGCATGGCCTTCCTGTAGATCATTCCTTCTCTGTGTGGAGGCTTCTCCCCGCAGTTCATCTGTACCCTGTCGCACAGGCTGTCAACCAGAATGAAACAACTTTTAGAAAACTATCGCTCACCGGGAAAGTCTATTTAGCTCCTCTTACTTCATTGTTGATTAAACGTTATGCACAAGGCTGAACACTACCAAGCTCAGTTTTTCACCAACACATTTGACGCTGTTCCACGGTGCTACACAAAGCCGATGGTCCCTCGAATTTTCTTGTTCTTTGCCATTCAACTAAATGTTCAGTTTTCAAGTTAATTGAGACATCCGAGCAGCCGGAAAGCTCGAGTAGTGGCGTCGTTGGTTTTTTCCTGGGGCCGCAGTGGGACCACTGCGTAAACGGCAGTGTGCTCACGCGTTCACGAAGACGAAGAAGCAGACGACGAAGCGATTCTAAAACGATAAGACGACTGGAACTGCTTTTCTGCGCTTGCTGACAAATTAAGACATTACAACCAACACATTTTTATGAA
Source organism: Ixodes persulcatus (assembly GCA_013358835.2). Taxonomy (NCBI): domain Eukaryota; kingdom Metazoa; phylum Arthropoda; class Arachnida; order Ixodida; family Ixodidae; genus Ixodes; species Ixodes persulcatus. The sequence continues at coordinate 2,378,590 of JABSTQ010009403.1, forward strand.
GTACAGACATGCAGGAGAATCCAAGCTGATACCGGGGCGTTCCGAACGATAATCTTCGATGTACAGAGCGCGACACTGTTAGCGCGAACAAGTGATCGCCGGTTTTTTCAGTTTTTTTTTTTAAACCAAGGGATGTCATCCAAGTTATTGCTACGGAAAGAGCTCATTTAGTTCTATATTGCAAGCGATAAAATTTCGTGCTCGCTAATACCATTTAGAAGTAAAATGCGAAAATGCGCCGATGTCGTGTTCGCGCTAACAGTGTCGCGATGTGTACGCGCAGCCCTATGTAGCCGGGAAGCCGGAAAGCGATGACTACAAGTAGCATGGCGGCGGCACCACTTCCGGAATGCGCGCGCCTGCGCAGTTCGCTTGGTGACATTGGTCTATTGTGAAGCAATATTTTTAATTTTATTTTGCCATTCCTTTATTGGCAGAAAATGCCCTCTATCCATTTTTTGGTAATGCCTGATGCAGTGGATCCTACAGGTAATATTTAGGTTCCATTCTATCTGCTTCCACCTTCACTTGATGAGTCATGTGAAACAGAAACAAGTTATTCACAACATTTATTTATAACTATTTGGAGTGCAGTGAACCTTCCGATCTACACAGGAGAGATATCTCACAAAAGTTAAACAAGAGAATGATTCAGATGGGGGAAAACAGTGGTGTAGACTGGCAGTACTGCTTGGGTATCATTAAAAATAACTCTTAGTGATCCGAGTTATACACAACTTTACTCAGCATTACCAGTCTACCTCCTGGCTGAAAACCCCATTTATTAAAAAGTGAGGTGAGCCTAGGGTACATTTACTGGACCCATGGTTAGCTTTTGCTGCATATTACGAGTTTTCTTGTTGTGATTACTGTTGTAGCGTTAGCGTTTTTACAGCTCCGCTTCATAGAATAGCAACAGATTGTAGGTGATGTTAGAAATGTTGAAGCTATGAATTCCTTCGTTGATTGTCAAAGTGTCATTAGTGCCATGTGATCTATGAAATGCACTAAAGATATGAGAGTCCATCATGTATGTTGTGAAGGTTATAAAATGAGATTGTGTTTTGGAAATCATTGACCATGTCTGTGTCATGCGAGTTTCTCTTTGGGGAGATATACAAACATGAGTGGTCTACAAGGTCGTCCACTCTTAGGGTGAACACGGTACTGCGTGGCCGGCGCTCCGCAAAGACTCAGGTGAGCGCCGTGCGAGTTAGGGCAAATTAGTGCGCAGGCTCAGGGAGAGCACGGGCCGAGCCTCCCCCGCGTCGTCTGCTACAATGTCGGCAGAGCGGCCTTGTTCTGCAGTGAAGCAAGCACTGTTCTTACACCCCTGGTGTCACATGATACTTAGAAATTTTGATCTGCAAGTGCTCTGCACAGCTCATTCCTCTGAGAAAGGTAAACCAGCCGGCACACAGCAAGTGTCTCGCATGAGAAAAAATTACTTCGCCAGAGCAAGGCTGCTTGCTCATGTAGCAGACGACACGGCACCCTAATTGGCGCCAATTTACAAGGCAGCAACTGCGGCGTGCCACAGTGCCGTGTGCACCCTAACAGTGGACAACCCTGTATTTTTAATTTTATTTCGCCATTCCTTTATTGGCAGAAAATGCCCTCTATCCATTTTTTTGGTAATGCCTGATGCAGTGGATCCTACAGGTAATATTTAGGTTCCATTCTGTCTGCTTCCACCTTCACTTGATGAGTCATGTGAAACAGAAACAAGTTATTCACAACATTTATTTATAACTATTTGGAGTGCAGTGAACCTTCCGGTCTACACAGGAGAGAGATCGCAGGCGAGCAGCGCTGCAATCGTGGTAACTCCTCTTCAGCTTGCCAGCACATGAAACAGAAAATCAACGCCAGAGTATTAGATGCTACAATTATCAAAACAACGTGCCATGAACATGTTCGTTAGTATGCTTCAACTGATTATACATTACACTTTCAGTAAACCAACTAATTTTTCTGTGTCAATGTTGAAAATTCCTGACATGCAACGACAGACCCTGTCCTTCTACTTGGTTGTCAATTTCACACGCTGGTCGAGGTCACATTATTGAACAGTACATGAAATGATAGCCCATTGGTAAGAATAGGGTCCTGATTATCTTTACTTCACTGATGTACCTGCACCGAAGAAGACAATTAACTTGACCAGACGTTCTCAAATAAATGTCACACCTCCTCCTTGCTAACAAATATTGAAAAATGGGGGCCGCCTGATATATTTTGCTTTGCTCGCTGGTGCTCCTTGTCCTCCAACATCCACACTGGCTGGTGATATCAGTTGTCGTGGCTTGCATCTCTCGTGGTCCTGAAATCCAAACACAACTGTTGGAATAGGTTAAATTCTACTTAAAAATGATTGCAAAGAAACACATGTCCTTACTGCAGGTCCATGGCTTCAGGATTGGCCATTCTTTTCTGGTAGCGCTCACCTGGTGTAGGTATTGTAAAAACAAACTTGCTTCTTTATAAGCTGGTTCACCCTTTGCTGCAGCCACACCTACTGCTGGCTTTCCCGACGAGACTGCCGGACAAATGGGTGGACTTCGTACTGCTCGGGGCCTTTCTGTAGAGAAAAGGTTGCGCCGTTACAGAACTGCTAGCATCGTGCAGCGGCCACACTTACTGCTGGCTTTCACGACGAGACTGCTGGACGAATGGGTGGACTTCGTACTGCTCGGGGCCTTTCTGTAGAGAAAAGGTTGCGCCGTTACAGAACTGCTAGCATCGTGCAGCGGCCACACTTACTGCTGGCTTTCACGACGAGACTGCCTGGACGAATGGGTGGACTTCGTACTGCTCGGGGCCTTTCTGTAGAGAAAAGGTTGCGCCGTTACAGAACTGCTAGCATCGTGCAGCGGCCACACTTACTGCTGGCTTTCACGACGAGACTGCTGGACGAATGGGTGGACTTCGTACTGCTCGGGGCCTTTCTGTAGAGAAAAGGTTGCGCCGTTACAGAACTGCTAGCATCGTGCAGCGGCCACACTTACTGCTGGCTTTCACGACGAGACTGCTGGACGAATGGGTGGACTCCGTACTGCTCAGGGCCTTTCTGTAGAGAAAAGGTTGCGCCGTTACAGAACTGCTAGCATCGTGCAGCGGCCACACTTACTGCTGGCTTTCACGACGAGACTGCCGGACGAATGGGTGGACTCCGTACTGCTCAGGGCCTTTCTGCTAGAAAAAAGGTTGCTTATTTATAAGCTGGTTATCCCTTTGTTGTAGCCACACTTACCACTGGCTTTGAGGATGAGATGGCAGGCTGCATGGAAGGCATGGTAATGTTCAGGGAGCCCTGTGAAAGTGGAGTCATTGATGTACTAGGACGCTCATTTTAACTGGCAGGTATACTTAGTTCAGGCTGCGGAAATGAAACATGGGTTTAGAGAGTGCCCTTACTGCAGACTGCGGCCAAAGCGGGACCTCCGTGCTTCCACTAACTCCTCCTTTGAAGGCCTGGCAAAGGCCGCGGTCATGGGCGCCGGAAAGATGTCTGTGCTGGTCTTTGCTGCAGTAGCAAGACACCGCCATCGGCTATTGATGGCGATCACCTCCTTTACTAACTTGTGAACGTAGCCTGGAATTGAAGGTTTTTTTTAGAACTTTATCAAATGACCGAGCACGTCAATTACCATAAAATGAATGCCACACTTACTGTAGGTGGGTGCTGTCTTGACGGGACAAGCTGTGTGGTGGCCCTTGCGTGCTTTGGACGTTTTCACCGCCCAGCGTGGCTTGCCCTCTCGCGTCTCAGCTTGGCAGCGATCAGCGTTCTCATTGAAATGCAGGATTGCCACTCGAGTCCTGCAGTGAAATGACATGACGCTTAATTAGGGATGAAGTTTGCAATAATAATTGTCATGCGACCATTTTTCTTTTACTTTGCGAGACCAATATCTAGTCGTTGGGGAAAAGGACTAAGTCAGGTCGTAGTAGGTTCAGGTGATAAACGACTATATGTAAACTGATTAAACATAATTGCAGCTTGCAGCTTAATGATAATATTACCTTGCACGCATGCCTTCTGGAGTGAATGCCCGGGACTTGGGAGCGAAGTCAATGAGGACGCTGTGGAAGTATTCCAGGGCGAACGTCTGGCCGTGGGGGGACATCTGGGCCAGGTCCTTCAGGAGGCGCTTGTTCCCGGTGATCTGCTTGTAGTGACTGTAGGCCGGGGAGTCTGAAGAAAGAATGTGGTTTAGGAAAAGCAAACTAGGCAATGAAGGCGATAACTTACTGGTATCCATCCACATTTTTGTGGCTTCGAGAATTTCGTTGTGCACACACCGCGTGTAGCTGCCCCCGTGACCAGTGTGCTTGTCGATGACGTGGTTTTGCATGCTCAGCCAGATCTCGACGAGCAGCTCCTTGTTGCCTCCCGCAGCCATGGCAGACCAGTACATGTGGTTGGTGGTCGCCTGCGTCCACTCTTCTAGAGGTTGACATCCAGCTCGTTTTTGTGCTGCGGTCAGCTTTTTCTTCACACCTAAGATTTGACAGGATAACTCAGATCAACCTGCAGCATCTTTCCCTGAAAATGTAGGTTAAATGCAATACTTATCAAAATTTCTTACTTTTGGAGATGTGCCAAATGTCGAAGTAGTGGGCGGTTCCAGGTTCGTGCACCTCCATGTGTTTTCGTATGGCAGGGTGGCGGTCAGTGCCCAAGGAGTTTACATGGATACCTGCACCATATAATTTCAGAAAGTTGCAATAATAGAACTAAATGTGAGGTCAGGTATCTGAATTCGCTGCGTAGCTGCTGAGCCCTGACTGAGTGCACGTACGTTTCTCCTTGAAGAATTCCAGCAGCTTGATGAGGCCCTCCTTCTCCATGTTGACACTTGCCATGGCTCGCTCCGACTACAAGCAGAGGTGTGGCATATTTCAATCGAGTTGTGCGACCAGCAAAGCAGTGTTTATATTTTCGTTCAGATCGGGTTTCTTACCTCTCCTAGCTGGACTTGGATGGAGTGAAGGATCTTGTTGATCTGCTGAACATGTGCAGTGTAGGTCAGGAACTTCGCAGAGAACCCAGGAGAGTCGAATCTCCCATCGCTGGTGATGTCAACATCCTGGTCCTCCAGCTGTCTGACCAGATCCTGTTGTTCTTGCAGATAGACCTGTTTATGTAAATGATCGTCGCTGTTCAAACCAGGTGAACCTTACAAAGTTATGGTTATGTGTACATAATAAAAAGAAAACTTGCTTATTTGTAATTTCAGTACCTCCTAAATACACAAGTAAATCAAATTTAGTACTCATAACCCTGGCTATGTTGCAGTATTTGTTTACTAAACTAAAGTCATTTTTCAACTAAGATTTCAAGCAGTGATAGAGTGCAGGCGAGCTGGTAATTAATCGACATCTTGGAAACCCTTTGTTGGTCTTATGGGAGGGAAACCGTGAAGAAAGTTCTTTCTAGATGGAGTGCTCATTCTAAACTTGTTAAAGGGGGGTGGTGAGATCACTAATTGGCAGTGCACTGTAGAAATCTTGTTTTCATTGTGTCGGGAACGCTTTCGGCGTTCAAATTAAACGTCTACTGTCGGCGGGTTATAGTTTAGATTTTATCGTTTCTAGTGCACGTAGACTGCTTGTACGTGCTTCGGTGACCGCTGAGAGGGTTCAAGGTGGAACCTCTGCTGTGGTTCTTTATTTTCATGGTTTTTCTCATAGCTTAAAAGCTTTGGGTGCAAAATATAACGTTAATGTGGTTTTTAAGACGGACTTTCGTTTAGACAGGCTGACCCCGTTTACCTTCAGACGTGAGGGATGTTGCGGGAAAAAACACAGAGATCCCTCGGTCTCCTGTGTCGCAGAGGTGGTATACAAGATCCCCTTTGACTGCGGATTGTGTTATGTCGGTCAGACAGGGCGTTGTTTGAATGACCGTCTTGCGGAACATAAAAGAAGTGTAAGGAATAGGGCCCAGAGTTCGGAGTTGTCAAATCATGTTGGTTCTTGTTATAATTGCTCCCCTCATTGGGGTGGAACTTCCGTTCTCTGTAACGAAAAAGAATTGTCTAGAAGGCTAATAAAGAAGACCTTGTGCATTCGCGAGCGGGGGAATTGTGTGAGCCAGCCGTCCTTGCTTATTGGTGATCGAATGAAAGAGTTTTTGCTTGTGTGAGGGGGGCTTTGTAAACTTGGAGTGGGGGGGGCGGAGGGGGGGTAGAAAATCGGGAAGCGTTTGCTTGGAAGTAGAAAATGAAGATTAGGCTTTAGCGTTTTGGAGGTCGCCGAGTGTGTCGACCTTCGGGTTGTTGTTGTTCGGGACGTCGGCTCCCTTTGCGAAAGTGTTGGGGCCGGGGAGTGGCTCGGGCTATCTGGGGCGAACTCGTTGGTCGTCTGGTTTTGCGTTTGAGTTCTTTTTTTCCCTTTCTCCTTTTTTTTCCCCTTTATCTTTTTCATTTGTCTGAAAGTCTATTTATTGGTGTGTTGATATCAATAAAATTCAGCTGCGTTTGAGATTCTGTTGTGTTCGTCCGTTTTTTTTTATCATTCCGATCTCAGGGTTTCCAAGATGTAAGATTTCACCCTTCCCTGCCTTTAGATCTACCTATTTAAGCACCACAAAGAAAGAAAAAAACAGAAATAAAGAAATATCTTTGAAATATTGCTCACTTCGTCGATTGCAGGGAACAGGAGGCTCTTCTGATACTTGTAGAAGGTCTGATCGCTGAAGACCTCCAGGTTCATGTGGCGCAGCATCCTCAAGGTGCTTGTGACGCTTGATCCGGAGAACAGCAGGTGGCTGGACAGCAGGATGTTTCCAGCTGCCCTCCCGTTCATGACAGGCTGACTGTCCCATATCCGCTCGTGCTTCAGGGGGCAGATGCTTTTCACCTTGATCAGTATGCCCAGGGGGGTGATTGTGGTGTTGCAGGGCCTTGAACACTCCTGGCAGGTGCTGAACAGCTCCCTCAGGCAGCTCTCGAACACCAGGAACTGTCGCTCCCCCTCTGGTGGGCCTGGTGTGTATTGATCGCTGCAGTAGAACCAAGAAAATATTTAGAAACGAAACGGAATGTAAATAAGAATAGCTTACCTCTCAAAATCTTCGTCACGAGTTGGGAAGTACGTCAGGTCAGACCCCGATGAGATGCTGCCGACTCCAGGGCTTGGCGGACTCGATGGAACTGCCTCCTCCATGGCAATGGCTGTCGCTGGTGGTACAGCTGCTGGTGGTGCAGCTACTGGTGGTGCAGCAGCTACCACAGCAAGGGTGTTTGTCACTGCTACTATTAGAAAGTACAGACTTGTAACCTCTATATACTCGCTGATTTCCGAAAGTACTTACGAGCACCTTGACCTGTTGTGGCAAGCTCCACAGCACCATTGTCCTGATGCTCAGGACTGCTAGCAGGTAGTAGTAACCCACTAGTGGCACCAGTGTCGTTGCTCTGCGGAATAGTTGTTTGAAGCAAGATAAGTATTGATTTATTGAATTTCATGGTGACACAGTGGTATTATGCAGGATCTGCCTAGTTCTTGGGATATGTTCTGCATACATGATTTTCACTACTCCTAACAGTTTGCAATAGTACAGGCTTGGCAAGCAGTCAAAGCAAGGGGAGGGGGCAATTTTCTGAATTGAAAATAGTCTCACATTTCCCACACTTTTGTAACCCGGTCATTTCTTTATATTTCTTTCTGTAAAGCAATGCTTCACGTACTTCTCCGCCGCGACATGTACTATCGGGACCAAAAAAATACAAACAAAGCAGCGCGGAATACGGCGTGCAAGTGAACAAAAATGCGCCTTTCACGTATGAGAGCGTTTGTACGAGCTTCTGGGAAAACATAAATACAGGGGCGGATTTATGGCTAAGGTTTGGGGGGGGGGGGGGGGCGGTGGTGATTTTTTTTTTTAATTGTGCGGGCTAGCGATTTTTGCGGCATCTACAAAAAGCAACTATTAATCGTGTTTTAACGTTTGTTACAGCCTAAATATTCCCACCAAATTGTATTAGTTTCTTGTTCTTTTATATTAACCCGCACTTGTTGCTTCAGTGGTTCAAAGATTTGCTAGGAGGACAGAATACAGACATAATTATTTACACAAGTTATCAACTTAAAGGTTCTTCAGAGCACGAACATCGCCTTCCTTCGTCGTGCTCCCTGCGCGTAGGGGTCTACCACCTTCTCTTGGTCGACGTTCACATCTCGGTGGACGTGGAGGAGGGCAAGACCGTTGAGTCGCTTTTCGCCACACCGTGATCGAATCCAAGTTTTAATTCAACGAAGGGTGGAAAAGGACCGCTCAGCCGTCGCAACACTAACTGGCAGTGTGGCGAGAACGCGCAGCAGAGTCCTGATTTTGGGGTAGAGCTCTGGCTCCGACTCTTGAAGTGTCTCCACAGCTGTCGATGGAAGAGGCCCCTTCTCTTGTTCGCGTCTCCATTTCGCCACCCACAGTGAAAATTCGGCTCTGATGATGGTCTGCAAAGCTACATCTCCCATTCCGAGGAGCACGCCGTATTTTGCTGCCAGGATACTGAGCTTTCCTGGAGCTCCCTTCTCATTCACATGGCGAGGCAAAAGTGTGTTGAGGCTGTACACTTCCAGCACCTCTTCCGGAAAACGCTGCTTCAGATCTTCTACGACAGATTCCACAAGAGGAATGTATACATGTGCGCGGAAGTATGACTCGGCTGTCTGTGGAGGCAATTTCGCGCAGTTCATTTGTCGTTGGACTAGACGAGGCACATCTAGTTGGGCTCCCATATTCTCGGCAATTTCTTCTGCATGCGCGAAAATTTCTTTGAAAGTCTTCTCGACGTTTAATGGGTTCCGCTTTTCGCTCAGGACGACGATTGTGTCTTTCACGATGTCCGAGGCACTGTTCATTTCCAGATCCGGCTTTTGGAGCAACCGACTTAGGGGAAGCGTGACTGAGAGTACATCGAAGAGCTCTTCGATGTACTCTCGATTCCTGGATGCCGAATTTGTAATCGCAACCCTAGCTCTAGAGCTAGGGTTGCGATTACAAATTCGGCATCCAGGATTGATGTAAGCAGTGATCTCGCCTTGGCAGCCGAGCTTGGTTCTCGCCACTGCGAAACCGTTTCCAACGCCTTTGCGATGCTTCCCAGGCTCTTTCTAAACTGCAAAACAGCGTCGTGACGTTCGACCCAACGTGTGTCGCATAACTTGGTCAGCTGTTTGCCAAGCTGGAGTTTCAAAATGGCGTTACGCTTGGGCGAGGCCGTAAAAAACGCAATGACTTCCCGCATTGTCCCGGTGGTGTTTCGGACACTTTGCACAGTTGATGTTTTGGATATAGAAAGGTTCAAGCTGTGGTTGAAGCAGGGGCATCGAACTGCATGCACGGCTACTTTTTGAATTTCCTGAATGGCACCGCAGAGCTTGGAGGTCATTACTGAGCATCCGTCTGTTGCAATGCCTACACAGCCTTTGGGGTCGAGAGACAATGACCTCAGTAGACTTAGCACGATTTTTCCGAGCTTGGTACCAGTCATTGTTGGCTCCAGTGCGTCGTCTTCGTCTTGCTCTTCCTCGTCGGAACCGCTGTCCGACATAGACGAATTCCGATTCTGATTTGAATCTTGAGGCTTGAGTTCTCGAGGATCTAAGAAACCCACAAAATCTTCTCTGATCTTTAAATCATGTTCATACCTCAAAACAAGAGATAGCTGAGACTTGTGAGCCACGTCGGTTGTCTCGTCGAACATAATGCCATAATATTTGCTCTGTCGAACTCGTGCCAAGATCACGGACAGAACTTCGTCTCCGCAACATTCAATAAGGGCATTTTGAGTTGTTTTGCTTGTGAACATCTTCCTTCCTGTGGCTGTGGAGAGATGTTTTTCGAAGGCATGGTCACCACATTTCACTCTGAATCGCAGCAGCTCCTTGAAGTTTCCTCCATTCTCCGAACTGTCATTGCCGTTCTTCCCAGTGACCACTGGGCCGTCATCCCGATGTCCACGGAAGGCAATATTCTGCCGGGCCAGGAACACAACGTTGTCGACAATCGAGAGAAGCCGCGCGCGGTTTTCAGACACCTGCCGCATTCGCTGTGTATCGATCTGGTTTGCCACGACCCTTGCTGGGTTGCGACAAGTTTTCAGAAAAGCCTTGCCCGCTTCCACTGCTTCGATGTGATATCTAGCTTTGGAATGGGTTTCCAAAGCTCCATCTTCCCCAGAAGCTTCGCGAATTTTTTCAAAGGCTTCAAGGGCAACTGTCTTGTGTTTCCCCCCAATGTGCCCGGTGGCAAAAAGAGGACAAAATTTGCAGAAAAAACCTGGCTTGGCATCCGAGACAACCAGCCAAGGATATTTCAGTAGGTGGTCACTTCTGACGTACCTCCGTTCGACTGTTTGTCCCTTGTTGTGTTCGGAGAAAGGGAAGGAGTAACCTTGCGGTGGCATCCAATGGCATTCGAGTAAGCCAACCACGGTGTGGTCGTCTGGCCTCGCCCCAACGAAGTTGCCAATGTCATATTGCAAACCAAAGTCAGCTGCTGGATTCCTAAGTGTGTGGACGGCCGGGGCTAGTGGGGTAGTTCCGTCAGAATTCTCGACCATGGGCGACGGGAGAGCCTCAATCGTGAGTTGTTCGTCCACGCCATCAGACTTCAAAGTGAGCTTCGAGTCGTTGCTTGCAATGTCTGCCTCAGTGGCAATCTTTTTGGGCACAGCTTGGAAGAAGTTATGCAGAGTGGTACTTTTCCGCTTGGATGACTTTGGTGGACCATCTTCACTCTATGTAAAAAACACTTGTTTTACTAAACAGATAGAACCCATTCATAAGTGACGTAATTTATAAATACCACGAGTGACTGATTCAGCACTAATTACCAATATCAGCTGTGCGATCTTATGCGTCTCAAGCCGAAGTGTAAATGGAAGGTGAAAGTAGTAAAGGCTGCGTACACAAATACAAAGGAAAAATTATTACAAAAATTAGCTCAATATAACATACAAAGTCCCAAACGCTGGTTGGCTGGGAGTTCTTAAGCCATCAGTGTCCTTCCACCCCACAAAAAAATTTAGTGAGCAAATTTCGCCTAAATATTTTGATTATCCATCGACCGAAAGAAACGCCGCACACAGTCTATGACTAATTTTTATGCATAGAAAGAGGAGGAAACAATTAATGTCTGCAGCGCGATGTTTTTTTTATGTCGCTGCGGATGGTGGCAAAGAAACGAACAATTCACACGTTCCATTTAGCTTTTCTTTTCCTTACTATCTATTTCAATTACTTTTTCGGCATGCGTCACGGCTACCAACCACCTCATACGCGAGCGAAGTGCAGAAAATGGCTCGTTATAATTTGTCAAAAGAGCAACGTCATTTTACGGACTAAAGTGCAACTCACCATTGTAGCGGCTGCAGAACTCGACTCCCGGTTACTTCATCCGCCTTAAGGGGTATTCACACGAGGGAGAAATCCCGGAAATTTCTCCCCTGCACGCGCGCATCACGAGACGAAAACGCGAGGCTTTTGCACATCGCAAAGCCTGACGTTTTCGTCGCTGGATGCGCGTGCCGTGGAGAAATCCCCGGGATTTCTCCCTCGTGTGAACACCCCTTTAGGCTCACTTTGTCTCTGGAGGTCAACAGCACTTTCTCGTTACCCGAATCACCGTTTTGCCCAGGAGTGAACGTGTGAACGACAGGTCGAAAGCGCCGCCACTAAGCTCGAACGTGCGCGTCACCACGTGCTCCAAGTCAATCGTCACTGAAAAACAGCGATCCGCGACGGAGAAGGGATGAATGGTGCAACACAGTAAAGAAGTCCACGTTTGGTTTCCCTCGCGGATCTTGAAGCTGCACTGTTCTAGGCGCTCTAAGCTACCCGACTGACTCCCCTTCAAAGTAGCCTGACCGACCGTTCCTGACTTGTGAAACGTGAGCGCTGGCATTCCCGAGGTACCTTCGCTCAGGTCCGGCGGCGCATCACTCAGAGCCCACACACGCACGCGTGTACACTGTGGTGACCCACGTTGCTCACCGCTCGAGAGACCTCGCCCTGCCTCGTGACCTTGCTGCGCTCCCGATAGACCGGTTCTTCCCACCCTCCCGCTTCGGGAGAACGTAGCCAAGGAGAGGGGAACGCCCGTCACCCAAGACGGGAAGCAAAAATAAACCAGTTGAGTTTAGGTATGCGCGCCTCGCTATCGCCATCTCAACACCACCTTGTTATGACCCGTCCCATCTCCATGTGTGTGTGAGTGCGTGGGAAGCTTACCGAAGTATTTTCCTAGTCGTTAGGACCACTTTGGGGGAAGGATTAGCCCAGGCTTAGCCGAACGCTCGGGGCGTTGCCAGTCTGGCTGGCGTCAGTCGCTTCCGGGGAAGCGCCGCTCAAGGACTCCCCTCCCTCACGTCACGTGTCAACCCTTCGGACTTCTACCTGCGGCTGGCGCCGAGGCGGCGGAACGCGACAGTGTGTGTTCCGGGCTTTCCCGATTCTTCTCTGCCACGGTGGTGGGAGGGGGGATTAAACGGCGCCGGCTGTCTGCGGGGGAACAATCCAGGGATCGTTCATCAGCCAATTCGAAGACCTTGGAACTGTTTCCCACCCCCTTCGTAGGATTCCAGAGTGGGGGATAATCGTCGTCTCGCCTTTCCCAAACGTTAAGCTCCCCTTGGGGGAGAGCTCCGCTGGTTCGACTGCCCTCGGTCGCTTCAGGAAAAGCACCCCCCACGGAATCCTCCTCTCCCTCGCGTGTCCACAAAAATCCCGACCGTTCGAGAGACGGTTGTCTTCGGTCACAAATTTCGCTATGAAATAAACCTGTTAAGTTTTCCCGACTGAGTGGTTCGGGCGTTGTTCGTGAGAAAGGTTGGACGCCAGCGAGATTACCATGCTCCCCGAGAGACAAGGCTGGGCGTCGACACCTAACAACCGCCCCTCCACCCCCTTAGCCGAGTCTTGCGGTCATAGTGGACTTTTCCCGCCTCTCTTCGCCTTTCAACCAGTGGTGCCAATTCAGCGGCACAGGATGGCTCCACAGAGAGACGGAGAGACCTCGATACCAAAGCCGCCGCCTCCGTACAGGGTGGAGAGACGCTTTGGACGAGCCCGCGCCGCAGAGCTGCTATCTTAGGTTCTGAACTTTAAACAAGCACCGCTTTCCCTTCGCAGGTACATTTCGCGTCTGGTAAACTTGTCCACTCATCTCTCTCCATTTTTTTTATTAAATACCAAAGACGTTGCCAAGGAAAAACAGATGGCCGAATCTACTGTCCTGCTTCGACAGTACAAATTTAGTTTGCTGACCAAATAATCACTACACCAAAACCAAATATTAAAAACAAAAAAAAAATTTAGAATTATTTTTTTTTTGCGTCTCGGGGGGGGGGGGCCCCCCCCCCCCCCCCCCCCCTCTAAATCCGCCCCTGCATAAATACGCATAAACAACGTGCCAATCAACGCGCAACTTAGAGAATAGGCAAGAAAAACACGTCGACAAAGCAGCCAGGTACGAGCTGCCACTGGTTCATCTCAGGTGGCAAACAAGAGCACGTGGGCACATGTCGGCTGTAAACAAACGCATGAGATATGCGCGAACAGTACACGCACCTGCACGCCATATATATTCTACCCACCATTATTTCGCCAAATACTGCCGTGAAAAGACGCTCACGCGCTCCTCTGTTCTATTTCATCTGGTGCCGACGGATCACAGTGTGCACAGTAACGACATTACACTATTGCTCGTGAAAACATTACGCTGCGACCTTCCGGAGTTCGAAATATTGAGACTAACCCTCCATAAAACAGGAAATAACTGATCTTGACGACACTCCTGGCACTGGGATCATCTATTATTATACATTACGTATCGATTGCGCTTTTCGTGGGTATCGGTATGTCCGTGTTCGTTCACTGTCCAAATAAAACCCTTTACGTGGACAGCTCCTGCTCATAAGCTTTGCGTGCACGCGCAATCCGTCTTGCAACTGGTTTTGAACACGTGGCTTCTAAAGGCTGGTTCACACACTTGCAACGATCGCATGCAACCGAAACGACCGTAACGACAAAAACACCGCAACAACCGTGGCTCATGAATTGCTTCGCGAAGCTACCCCTTGCATCACTTGCCATGCTGTGTTCGGCGAACGCTTGTCCCGGTGACTTTGTCGTTACGGTCGTTTTGGTTGCATGCGAACGCAACCAACGCAGATGTGTGAACCAGCCTTAAGATTTTCGGAACTCCCCACAAAAGCTATGCCGCGAAAAAAGAAAACTAACTTACCACGACTTTCTGGCGCTTTGGCGGAGATGCCTCGATCACGTCCTCGACTGGAAGCAGAAGCGTCGGCATCGCGTTCCATCGAAGCTGTGAACGACCCGTGTCCTCCGCGCAGAAGAACTCACTTTGGTCGAAGTGGTCGTGACAGAAACGGGGCGTCATGGGCAAGTTCTGTGTGTCGTCTTGGCGGCCGGCGCGACGTAACCACGTGCTTTTCCGAGGTTCATCTTTCGGCAGGACGGCGAAACGCAGACCTTTTCGGGCGTTCTTCGAATTGCGGTTGCGGCAAGTCGTAACCAAACAAACGTTTGGCATCGCAGCGTAGCCTCTGGTACGTGATGTCAAACGATGTCGCCACGTTGAATTTCGCCTCGGGAGGACGGGCAGACACGAACGCACTTCCCGAAAACCCAGAGGGAAAGAGTTCATGATACGCGCGCTTCCGCGGATCCCGAGGGAACGGGAAATTCACCCCCCGCGGAGGAAGGCAAGGAGAAAACATAGTCCCTTGTTTGTGAAAGGATAATTGCAGTATCGCGTATTCTAAACTAGAAATATTTTACGTCTTGTGAAATTATCATGCACAACATATTTAAATGAACTGAAAATTGTTTCTTTAGCGAAACTTTACAAAGGCCGCATAAATTTTCAAACATACGATTATTTCATTGGTCCTCGCAAGTACAGAAAAGAGACCGCACGTATTTTACTCCTGCGTGATTAATAGGCGGTTCTGCCTTCTAAAACTGAAGATACTTATTCACTGACACTTCCTTAACGCTATCGCACCAAAAAGTAGCTTCTCCAAAAACCGCTTTAGTGCCCCTTTAAGGTGGGCTTTGTTCATTCTTTTTATGAACCGGAAGTTCTCTGGGACGTCAAAGACTGGAGCACCGCCTGGTGGCGTTTACCATGAAAAGGGTCTATACGAACCACGTTCGTCTCCGTGTGCTACTCTAGCTCGGCGCCTAGGGAGTAGTAGGGATTTTTCTTCCTTTCAATGAAAAACGTCACGAAGATATACGGATCTGCGGGTTTGTGAGAAAAGAAAACTTCGCAGCAATCTTTCGGCTCCTCCCCCCGCTATGTCATAACACGAAGAAAGTTGTGTCTGACGAGTTTAGCGACCCTGGTGTAGGCCTTTAGCGAGCATGAGTGGAAGTCTGAAATAATAAATAAAAACGTGCTCTCCTGCCGCAATACACGCAGTAGTTGAGGGTAGTACTGCCGGCTGACTCAACTGCTATTTAAGTAACGGAAAAAGGATATGCTAGTTGATCATTTACCGAAATAGAACAACAGAGATCTATAGGCTGATTTTGGAGGAGCCATAACTATTCTAAGAACGCGAACCACTTCACAACGGCAGCCACGAGCGAGAGTTCGATGTTCCGTACAGCCCGCCAATACAGCCCCAAGATGGAGAATGGCAACCTCCCGGTTTGTCGTCTGCTAGCGGAGTCGGGCGCGTGCCCTCTCTCTCGTTTTACCTAGAGCCTTTTTTACTGGGAGAGTTCGGCGGGTGGGAGTGGCTTACGGCCCGCTAGGTCTAGCGGACTCAGCGGGCGCCGCTTCCGCCATGATGTGCCTCCCGGCGAGTGGGTCCCCATTGACATGCGATGTATACGCGTGTAGGTTTTGCCGTTCGAGCTTTTGTTGGCGTAAGGAGAAAGTATAAAAACAAGCATTTTGTGACGTTAATCATACGTTAATTATAACTTACCTCGCACAATCGAGAACTCGAAGTCGGCTCCCAGTCAGCCCTTTTTGGTTTGGTCTCCCAGATCTTGTGCCTTGCGCGGTTTTCTTTTCCTTGCGGGAACCGGTACATCCTGAACCCCTTTTTCGCGTTGTTCGAGCACCCAACGGCACTGCAGCCCCCCATTTCGTTTTCTTCTAACGTCTGGCAGAGCGCCGAACGATCATTTTCATCGTCGTCTCTCGCTTCACGCTAGACGGCAAGGCACATCATGGCGGACAACGAAACTCGGAGTGCGATGCGCACAGTTGCCAGACTGTTTGATCAGTGCTGCCAGACTGGCGGCTGGATCAAAGAACCGCCGAACTCTCCCAGTATAAAAGGCTCTGGTTTTACCCCGCCGAACCCGCTGAATTTCCCGGATGTATGGAGAGGGCGCTGCTGTCGAACAAAATGGTGCCGCCCAAAGAGCGCTAAATGGAATGGTCTATATATATATATACGTTTCCACAAACGACCGAGCCCCTTGTGTGCGTATGACTATGACCTTGTCTGCCTCATTCATTTTTGTTTTGCTTTGTACGTGTTTTGGTTTTTATTTATGAGTGTACCACATCCAGGCTTAGTACTGTTTGTGGACACATAAAGATAATGATTATTACTATTAGACTACGTGATCTGCACTGCCTGGTTGCCGCTCGCGAATTCCAACTCATATCGCCATCCACTGTAAATAAATAAACTATCAAAAGTAGGTCGTGTATGAAGGACTCGGGAGATGGTAACATTATAACACTACGAAACTATACTCACATGGAGCAAAAGTAGATGTAAATTTCGCCATTTTTTTTATTGGGTTTTTAATGTTTACTTTGCTCTGCCAGCACCGAGTCCGACCCAGTCACCCA
The DNA here is from genome assembly GCA_013358835.2 of Ixodes persulcatus. Taxonomy (NCBI): domain Eukaryota; kingdom Metazoa; phylum Arthropoda; class Arachnida; order Ixodida; family Ixodidae; genus Ixodes; species Ixodes persulcatus. The sequence goes on from JABSTQ010009403.1 coordinate 2,395,451, forward strand.
CCACAAGTGTGAATTTAGGCCTCAGAGCAGCCGCATCTCGCGTTTCAAGCTTTCAATATGTCACAGCGCTGCTGCAGCTGCTGCTTGAAACACCAACAGTAGGTGCAATTCCCCAGTCGGTTTTACAGGATGCCATCGAAGAATGTTTTCGGCTTGCTTATAGACTGATATAAATTTATCCGAAAATTCGCGTGAAATTTTATTCATTCTATGCATGTAGGTGACAGCGTGAGAATGAAGTTATACCGCCAAATATGCGACGATGTCTGTTTCAATGCATGAAGTTGGGCTAGTTGATACATAATCATAAAAGTAGAACAGCCCTAACAAAGAGAAAGTCCCGACACAAGGACAGAGTACACACACACAAGGTATTGCTGTCAACTTAATATTTTATTTCCGAATGGAAAATAAAAATAAAGGGGAACTAAAAATGTTCCAATTTGTTAAATAAAACTTTCTGTGCTTTTTTTTTTTTCGTAAAACCATATAGGCTTATACATTACCGAGCTTTCGTAGACCGCGTTTCCCCCTCCACTAAGCCCTCCGCTACGAAGAAGTCGCTACTGCGTCTGCACGCCGTTAGCCTTGACTGTAGAGTACTGGGTATCGTAGCGGGTTGCGGAGAGCGTTGCGGTACGGCGAAAACCTTCTACAAAATCTCCCCATTGACTTGCGCAATCCATACTTCCTTCCCCCCCTCCCCCACATTTTTCTCCTCGGTCCCCTAAAGAACACCGTCATACACACACGCCACACGTCCTTATCAAACTCACCTCGTCACCTAAAATAGCTTTAAGTACTGGCACACATGCCCCCGTCGTGCGTATTAATAATAAAATCGTCATTTCTTGCGGCGACGTCCTAATACTTTGTCTCTAAACGAGGCGTCCCTTAATTTTTTTTTTTTTTTTGGGGGGGGGGGGAGGGGGGGGGGGGTTGTGGGGATTTTTATACAGCGGAAGACTGACAGGGTATTTATGCTCACCGAGGATTTTATTTGAACATGAACTATTGACGTTTGCGAGCATGGCGTCCCGATTGGTGCCCTATGCGTGCAAGCGCGTGGAGCATTAGCGTGAGAATAGCTTTGGGAGGCCTGCGATTGCACTTGCTTGCACACACGAGGAGGAAACTGGCGACCGCCAGATGCCCTGTTTGCAATTGCTTATAACAGCCCAACTACCCAAAATACAATAGACCGATCTGACGTTCGGTGCATGCCTGACGCCGCCATAACTTTAGTCATAGCCTCCTCTATACTCACAAAGTCTGGCAGTTCGATGACGGAGCCATACAGCGCCCGGTCGCGGATTTAGAGCGCGAGGAACTCGTAGCACAGAACATTAGGGAGTTTTAGTAGACCGTGTTTACCCCTCCGCTAAGCCCCTCCGCGCTACCCGGAACTCTACAGCCAAGGCCATCGGCACGCAGACGCAGTGGCGGTTTCTTCGTTGCGGAGGGTTAGCGGAGGGGAAAACACGGTCTTCTAAAACTCCCTATTTCTCGAGGAGTCCGGTAGTGAGCGCACAGCTTTTGAGCGGCGAGGACCCGGACCACCGTGACACGGACACACTGTTATTCGCTCGGGAGAAACCGATGCGACTGGCTGCTGATGTCGAGGCGACGGCGATTGCGGCCGCCGAGGCCTGTGGCCTCGGCGGCCGCATTTGAGATTTTCAGTAAAAATTTTCGTATTTTCAGTATTTTCGTCCTCATTCTGGTTTCGGCTTCACCTCCCGGCATGGAAACATTTTGTATTATTGAAAATCATTTGGAAGAAGACTTTTTTGGTCTTCCTAAATAAGGGAGCCTGAAAACGTCCTCAAGACGTCTTTGAAAGGACCAGAATGTCCCGACGACATCTTCGTCGGGACGAAGACGTCTCGACCAGCTGAGGACGTCCTCAGGACCATTTGCGTTATCTGGGCAGTTGTGTGCCCTATGGCGCATGAACCGCCGAAAACTCCAAGCAGGGGATAGTCTTTAGTCTTTATTTTTTGGCTCTCGAGAGCCACGGTACCGCGGAAAAGCAGCATCCCGTACCATGGACGACCGCGGTGCCGCGTCTAGTGAACATGATAATGTGGTGAGTATATACATGCATGATGACGACGGCATGGATTGTTGGTATTCTGGAGAACGGCAGTCCGATTCGCAGAAGTCCAGATTTCGTGGAGGCGGTTTGGGAGGGTGAGCAGCGAGCCATGGGGATCTGGCACGCCGTTCGATCGGTGCATGAAGGAGCCCCAGGAACATGATGGCGCCGTTGCTCACTGGGGCCCACTGGGGTCGAAGCATCAGGCCCCAAGGATGTAGCCCAGTCAAAGTAGAAACAGGGGGGCTATGTTGCGCTTTTTGGACTCCCAGGAGACTAGGGAGAGGGAAGTGACGTCAACAACGCAGCAAATGCAGATTGGATGTTGATTTTGTTTTCTTCTGTCAACATCCAATCTGCGTTTCTCTAGTCATTGACGTCACTTCCCTCTTCCAAGTCTCCTGGGAGTCCAAAAAGCGCAACATAGCACCCCAGGGGCCCTATGTTGCGCTTTTTGGACTCCCAGAGCGACCAGGGAGATGGAAGTGACGTCAACAACGCTCTTGGGATGCTGATTGGTGGATTCGCTGACGACGAATTTCGGCGATGTCGTCACGGCGTCAGAAGGTCAGTTTCCGCGATGCGTGGTGTTTCTATACGTTCATTCACACCTACGCCACTTCTTTCTCCCTTGTCCCCGTGGGAGTCCAAAAAGCGCAACATAGGGCCCCGCCACCTCAGAGGAACCGAGGCCCAGGGCTCAGATTGAGGCACCGCTGTCGCCCGGTGAGTCATCCTCTCAACGTCGTCGTCGTCATCTTGCATACTGACCTTTCGACGCTGTTCCTGTGTATCAATATCTGCAATGTGTAATCAATCAGCCCCGGCTGTTTGCCGCACAATTTTGAGCGCAAACGAAACAGACGAAACCGAAACGGAGGAACGGGGAAAGGGTGGCGTTTCATTTGCCCTCGTCAACAGGAGAAAAAAAAGTATAGCGTATTTCGGCGTCTCGCCGCAGCGGGGCGCCCGGTACATGACTCTCCTCTTATCTGTTGCTTGCTGCTCTACCTTTTCACTTTCCGCGGCCGCGTCACGTAACTATCTGCCAGGCTGTGTCAGTAGTAGCGGCTAGATGTTTTGGTGGCGCCGTCTTATGGTTCCTTCTCGTGACGTCATTACCTCGAGAACAGCAAGTTCGATGGTGTTTGTAATGAACATGGTGGAAGCTTGAAATCATTGCACTCTGAAACCAACACTGCCAACACCGTCAAAATTAAAGTTCTTCCATTCCTCTTATTTCCGTGGATGAAAAATCCTTTGCTGACGTCATAGTCAGCATTCAGCCAATCGTGGAGGGCCGATCACAGCGACGCTTTCGATCGCACACGTCGCCAATAGAGGAGGCTATGCTTTAGTTCACAACAGAGCCGTTTATTGAGAGAGTTTGGCCATACATTGGTTTGAATAGGCGAGCAGCTCGGGGCCAACCACAGGCCGCGAAAGAGCCCCTAGCGGTGCTCGTGTGATCTAAATTTTTGCCACGACTATAGACCTTTCCAATGTTTACAAAATCACAGTCCAGCGTGCGATCTTCACAGCCCAGCACGTGCGTGTTCGTCGCTTCGGAAAGCGAGCAAAGCACGCGCCATACGCACGAACGTTCAAAATGGCACCGGCCACAAGCTCGTTTTTGGAAAGGTCTATACTTCGTTTCACCTTATGTGCGAGCGAAGGCAAAACTGGAAGCGCGAGCACGGAAGCTCCGTGCGTTCAGGCTTTGCTCGAGCGCGCGAGCTGGGGAGAAATGCAAAAAGCGCTGGTCTCGCGCTTCTAGCTTTGGCTTCGCTCGCAGATAAAGTGAAACGAAGTATAATTTGAGCCGTGCCGAGCGGAACTCCGCGTCTCAAGACGCTCGCGCACCCCACCCTTTGCACTGCTTTCTTTCAGCCAGTCTCAGGACGCTGTTCTATACTTCGTCTCACCTTAGTATGGACTATTGTTAGCCGCGCGTGCTAAAAGCGCGAGCTAGTCGCTTTTAATGAAGCCGCGGCGACTGCACGAGCGCTCGTGCAGCATATGCTCTAATCAAGGCAGTCAAGGCTGGCCGCTCGCGCTAGCACAACCTTCGCGGTTAGTCCATGCTAGGATGAGACGAAGTATAGCAGTGCAGACAAAGGCATGGGCACGAGCGCGTGGCTTTGAAAAGTGCCTCCTATGCACGAGGTCTCGTACAAACAAAAGCGTTTCGCTGAGCTAGGCTCACGCGCCTGTGCCTTTGTCTTCACTGCAGACATTTGTGAGATGGAGTAGAGGTCTCCTGATTGGTCGACGCTGTGTCACAAATTTAGTTTACGCTCTAAGCGTGGGGGGAATATTCGGCGCTGGCGGCGGCCTTTGCTCCGCCTATTGTCCAAACTCTCATAATATACGGCTCTGGTTCACAGGAGGCAGACGGCATGCAGTGCACGAGAGGGCTCGTGCCATCTCGTGCTCTACACGCGCAGAACCCCAGCGAGGTTGTCTCACGTCCAGAAAGAATAGAACGATCTCACCAGCCAGTTTGACTACGCCACCGCTGCCGCAATGCATCGAGGGAACTTCAGTCGTTCTGCACGCCCAATAACCTTGCTTGGAGCTCTAAGCTTGCGGATTACGAGACGGCACGAGCCCTCACATGCATGGCTGCCTGCCTCCCGTGAACTAAAGTTATGGCGGCGTCACGCATGCGCCGAACACTTAGTGAGATCGGTCTATTTAAAGTTCCCTCGATGCATTGCGGTAGCGATGGCGTAGTAAAACTGGCTGGTGAGATCGGTCTATTCGTTTTCTTACCGCCCGGAAACAGCCTGTCGAGAATTGGCCGATTTCAGTCGCGCTCGCTCTCTTTTCTGTGGCCACGTCAAGATCAAACTGTGTGTACCAAATATATTCAAAGTCGTGGGTCACCTAAGGCACAGATTCAATATTAAAAATAGAAAAAGAATATGAACCCCATTTTCGTGGCCTTCAAAAAGCTGCAGATACGTTGATCGAAAAAAAAAAAAATGTTGCACCGATCACAGGAAGTACAGGGAGTTTCCGAGAAACGAGAAACGTGTTTTTTCGACCCGTGTAAATACTCAGAGCAGCTCTTGGCGCCAAGTCAGCTCTATTTTTCGTTAAATAGCGTCTATTGGTTTTGGTCATCATTGGGGGGCGTGTCCCTCCACAGCGTCATGTCGCCTCAAGAAGCTCCCTACCTCCATGGCGGGGACGGACCTTCGCTCTATGCGGGTGCGTCTGCGGCGTCCGCGCTCGCTCGCGCGCGCGTTCGATGCGCGTCGCATTATCGCGAGCAAGGAACCGCTCCATGGGGTCACGCTTTATGCGTCTCGTGATCGTCACGAGTGGTCGAAGAACTGACAAAGTAACGGAGTATGCGTCTCATGGAACATGTCACTAATCTTTCTAAAATATCGTAAATGCCGAGCTATACTCGGGGACAACTTTCTATGCCAATGAAGATAATGCTTTTGGGGGGCGGGGGGTGGGGGGTGGAGGGGGGTTAGCAGAGCTAACGGCTCTGTGTTATCACGCCAAGTAGTTCCGAACTTTTTTGGTTACTAATAGGTACCAGTCATGCGAGTGAAAAATTCTGGTCGGGTGCTTTAAAGCGTAACTGCAAAGAAAAAAAGTGTGTTTTTTAAACAGCCTAATTGGGACAAGCATGTCACAAAACAAATGTTCCGCGAAAAAAAAATTTTTTTGCAATATTTACGCCACAGGACGCAATTTAGTCGGAGTCAGAACCTCTCCACATTTGAAACTCCCGCTCTTTCGACCCCCGCGGAGGAAAAGTACGCCCCGCCCCTCACTCTCCTTGCGTTGCGGAGTTGAACGACGCAGCGTCTCGACTTCCGGTAAGATCTGGCAAGAACGCACGTTAAACATGGCGCCGGTATTGTTTTGGTTTAACTATGGTGCCTGGAACGCGTCTCCGACTGCTGTGTTTACCGCGGCCAAAAAGTGGTCCCTCGATTACCGCCTGATGACGTCATAGAAGTGTCATGCTGTCGCCGGTCGCGATCCTGGCGGCGTTCCAACAGCTGTGGTGTATGTGGCGGGCGCCTGTTCTGCTGCAGGTCGCTCTCCACTGTGACAGTCCCCGGAAGCTACAGCAGCTGGAAGTTGGGACGCCTGGGACGCCGTGACGACAACGACACTCGCGTTCGCTCGTGCTTTTCGCCAGCATTTCTACGACCAACCGCCAGGATCGCGACAGGCAACAGCATGACACACCGGCTTCTGTGACGTCATTTGTTGCCACTTCGGGACCACTTTTGATGTATGGGCGGGATAGGACGCTAAACAGACCAGTCGAAGACGCGATCCAGGCACCATAGTTTAACGGGACACCAGAAGCTGCGTGGTTTGCGAGCTCATAGCGAAGACGTGACCGGAGAAGTGCCCCTGTGATGTTCGTGGAAGACGGAAAGAATCATTCGTAATCGTCGTGTGTGCTTTGAAAGCGAAGGGAGTCACAGGGCCCACGAGTGCGCAACCACAAGCCAAGGTCACGACAGCGCTGCGTTTACTTCGGCGATCTCGTTCTGTTTGGTGCAACACGGCGATGCGACAAAGAGCTGAAACGTTCGTGGTGTGCGTAGTGCGGTGCTTGGAAGTAGAAACCCACACTAACACGGAGCGCAAATTGGTTTTGTGGGGTTGATGTTCAACGGGTTCAGACCCGTCGTCGTCAGCTGATCTAGTCAAACTGGTCCGGGCGGACGCAGCGAGCGTTTTTATAAGTAAATCTTCCTTTGTTCCGTTTAAAAATGTGGAAGATTCCCGACGCATACCGTGAGTAAAAAGCTGCGAGTGTTTTCAACAAAATTACGCCGTTTTAATTGAACAATGGACTCCGAATTGTTGTCCTACATCTGCCGTTTTTATGCTTCGTGTTGTTGAACTGCGTTTGCACAGCGACATGTTGCGCTCATCGTGCGGTGTGAATAAATTTGGGCAAGATTTCGTACCTGCCCACAGATGCATGAACTGAGACCATTTTTTACGTAGTGAACATAGTGCTTTTTTTTTATTTTGTGTGTCTAGTCGCGGACGTTCGATGCACCCAGTGCGGATTTTGACAGCCTCCGGAGCGATATGACGAGAACGTAGTACCTGACACGTTTGTCGCTACGCGAACGCCCGATTGCCTCCAGCCAAATAGTATTCCTTTCGGGGCGGCATGGCTGCTGGAAGGCTCGCTGTCGGGATCACTCATCTGACATCTCCGAGAAGTCAGCATTTGCACGCGCAAGCAAGCAAAAAAAAAAAAAGCACGCTAAGCAAGCAAAGAGGAAAACGAAAGAACCGCGCCATGAAAGCCAAAACCCCGCGTCGCTTCCTATCACTAACACCTGCGACAGCTGCTAAACACACACTACTTCACTTCAAGAAGTCTCACTCAAGCACCTGGGTCAGCACGAAACACTGATCACTTCGGCGAAACGATTAGTCGAGGTAGGCGAGACAGGCGGGAGCAGAGACTTCGGCGGCCATGAAAAAATGGCGAAGCTTTTGTTTCTTGTGGCATGAATCCAAACGGAAGTGCCCGTTTTGTAAACCTTTCGTAAGGAATAGTAACTTTCATCACATGGGTTATTCTTTAAACGTAAAAATATGCCGCTCAAAAGGAAATCGCAACATATAACAAAGGTTTAACAACCAAGATCTAAGCTGTCAATCAAACTCTTAGCCAATGAGAAGTATAGCAGCCGATTGGGATTAACGTCACGGAATCCCAACTTTGTGGCGCGCGATTTAAAACGGACGAAATAGCCGCAAACTAAACTCGGTCTCACGCAATAAATATTGCTGTAAAAAAATTTTTTTTCACGGAAAAATTGTTTTTTGACGTGCTTGTCCCAATTAGGCTGTTTAAAAAAAAAAAACTTTTTTTTCTTTGCAGTTACCCTTTAATGCGCCTGAAAGACGAGCCTCTGGCTCTTCTGATGCTCCAATCCCACAATGCCCCAACGCCGCTCCTGCTACACGAGGTGCTGGCCTCTCGCGACAGTAACAACACATAAATGCGTTGTTGTTTTTTATTTATCGCATTTATCCAAAAGAAAGGAATATTCATAGGCTCATGCGTAGCATTTATCCAAAAGAAAGTAATATGCATTTATCCAACAGAAAAGAATATGCATAGGCTCATGCGTAGCACCAGTTCTGTGTAACATCTTCTAGCCCAATGTGACAAGAACATAGCCCAGAAGCTTCCAGCAAACCTGGTATCACGTGTGTTCAGATATGTTGATGACAATCTTGTCCTGCTGCATGAACTATCTGAACGAAACGACTGAACCGTAAACAAAATTTGCATCGCGTTCCTTACTCAATCTCAGGGACTAGAGTTTACCCACGAGCTACCAGATGACAGCAAGCTTCAATTCCTAGATCTTCAGCTGTCCTTTGAAGACAACCTTTGTAGGTCCAACAATGTTGGACCTACAAACCACGGTCGAAAAAATCACTTCTTCCATTTGATTCGGCGCATTCTAAAATAATCAAGAGAGGAATTGTAAAAAGCTGCTTCATAGCAGCCTTGCCAAAATCATGCGAGCACACAGCCAAGCAGAGTTTTGAGGCACAAGTTTAAAACCTCAGTCGGGTGCTCGTGCTCCTGCTCGTGAGCTCACGAGCAGGAGCACGAGCACCCTACGGCGGACGGACATACGGACATGGCTAGCCCCTAAGGAGCTTCGCCCCTAAAAAAGAAGGCGAGGAGGACTTTCCGCCAGGCTGAAGAATATTTCTGCTGGTCCCGCTTTAAGGCTGCGGTCCCACGGCAGCCATCTTGAATAAGGCGTTAGTTCAACCAATAGATGGCGACACGCACCCGTGGGGTGGCCGAAGTAATGGTTCACGGTGGGATGGCTCGGGCACCATCACGTTCCCATCGTGGCCTTGCTCGCGCAGCCAGCTGTGCTCAGCTGGCTCAATAGCGTGGCGCAGCACCCTCATGTATGCGCGAATGTCAGGCTGGGTAGTAATTGTTCTCTGATAAAGGGACATGCGGTTCGGCGGTTGCCACGGGCTTTCGGAATGAATCTTACCGAGAAGGAATCAATTGTTGATTGACGTGTCAATATTCTGTCAATGAAAAATTCTTCAGCAGGAATGCACGCTCAGTAGACTTAATCTTCCAAGACACCAGTAGAAGCGGACAACTATACCTGTTTTCACCTCAAGAAAAAAGTACGTTTTGCGCATTGTTCCTACGCGGCGCGAAATAGTTCTCACGAGATTCGGTTGTCGGAGGGAAAAGCGATGCCTTTGACGTTTGGAACGTGTACATCTTGATAAGATAACATATATCTAATCTAAAATTCACCTACATATGTCTTCATTATCCACATAAAGGGGGAAATTAGTAACGTTCCGCGAGGAGCCGGACTTGTTTTACTTCGGTTCTTAAGGTGAAAACAGGTATAGTAAACTGCTTCGCGATTTACGGCACTGAACTCATCATTATAATGACGACTGAAAAGTGACGTCACGAAATATTGTGTTTTACGAGATCCGGAAGATGTTGTAAAGGTTGTTACATTATATTTTTTCAGAAAACAAACGCCGTTGCAATATTTTCGGAAGTACCGACAGACATAATGTCTGAAGTACAGCTTAGGAGGAATATGATGAAAAGCATCAGAAATTCAGAATAAATAGGAAGACGTTTATTTGCAATGAAGACGCTATGAATGGGCGGCATTTAGCGACGGCAAGCGATGAGCTTTCGGGAATTTATAAGTTCACATGATCGCTAACTATGGACATGCGGACAATGAAGACCTGTTTTGTCGGGAGAGGGAGTTGCGGTGATGACCTGATATCGGACGACTCGTGGCAGACGAACAAGCAAGTTTCTTCTCAGCGAATGGTAAGCGTCCAGTGTCAAGCACAGCACATCGCAACCGACGTTGTCGACGTTTCGAACACTTACCGCTTTCGACAAAAGCGTTGGCACCTAGGCTAACTTTGTGGAAAGACTCGACGTCTTCCTCGAGTCCAGCGCCATCATGACCAGTAACTGAAAACGATCCACTATGCAGTTGGTGGGTGGCGAAACGTATCCGCATCTGCGGAGTCATGGTCGATGCGTAATCTAAGTGGTTGGAAGTTTACACGATGCATGCCACGACGTCCAAACGCGTCATTGACGTTCTACGCTCTCCTTTCGCTACTTTTGCCCTACCGAAAATACTTTTCTCTAATAACGCGCCAAATCTTGTTTCAAATAAAATAAACAAAATTTTGAAAAAAATCCCAAAAACAGCATCAGGCATTACATTAGTGCACCATACCATCCTGCAACTAACGGGCAAGCAGAACAGATGGTGTGCGAAACGAAGAAATCGGTTTTGAAGCTTACGGAAGAAGCACTTCAGTGAAGAATCGCCAGGTTCTTCTTCCGGCAGCACACGACGGTCTCATCTTCCACGGGGAAAACACGCACCGAAGCAATGTTCGGCGGACGAAGAGCCACACCCCTCGATCTCATGTCACTATGGCCTACGAATAATGGCAGTTTATTCGATCGGACAACTCGTCTACGTGAGGAATTCCAGCGGAAGTCCGGCCTTCCATGAAATACTTGAGTAGAAAAGGCTCTACGTTGGTTGGCCAGAACGTGTCATCCCTCTGAAAATGTTGGATATCAATGCCCTTGAGTGTAAATATAACAAAATCACAAAACTCTCGTTGTGTATTGTGTAACTGTCCTTGTATTTGGCAGTAGAAGCTATGGTGGTGATTTGGACCTTTCACACCAGGCTCCTTTTTCTTATTTTTCGCCTCATACTCTTTTGCCGTTTCAGTAGGCTTCAAAATCTTTTGGTACGGGGACACTTTACCTCAACGAGGCCACTTGTTCCAAGCAGTCCATCAGGGGATGCTGCTCGAAATATGTCCTTCATATTAATGAATAAGCCGCAATTCTGCATAGTGCAGGTGTCCTGTTCCACTTACAGTCGTAAAGCAGCATCCTCATTGATTCTACCATATTCTGTTGCGGGTGAAGAAAAGTCTTTGGGTGCACGATACTTCAAAATGTCGTCGTCCTTATAGAGCCTCATCATTTAATCGTTACCTCGTCACCTCATATTGCTCTTCATCAACAATAAGTACAATAGGCTACCGCCATATTACAATACATGAATTTAAAAAAATTGAGTCATTCAGTCCTTCATTGTGTTTATTATTTATATAATGTTAATACGTTACATTACCTCAAGACGATCGACGTCCATCGTCGATCTTCAAATGTACGGACGCACGCCAGTTTTAATTGTTACCAAATCGTCCAGCATCCGGTAAACATACACCACCCACAGTTCACAGGCTTCTTCCTAAGTGCCTTCCGCGAATTCCGGCAAATCCGGTGACTTCCGGTAATTTCTGGTAAATCCAGGCAAATCCGGTGACTTCCAGTGAATTCCGGCTTTACCGGAAGTGAGAAGTGTCTCATAATTCAGTAAAATAGATTTTTTACTGCAAATTAAATTCCGGTAAAAAATCTTTCTCAATAGGGCTGCGTTATATCCTTCTACAAAGAGTTGATTCAGTGGTTTTCGATGACGCTCAACAAGTTTCTAATGGGAACTACTCTATATGTCTTTTCACTAATTAAAAATGTAATCAACAAATTTTACTTAATTAGCAACAAAATTTACTGAATTAGATCGTTACGATTAGCCTCCTATACTATGTCCCCTTGGCCGAATAACTCAGCTGCACAAGCAGCCTAACTAACTTTCACAGTTTTTTTTTAAACAAATCTAAAGCTTAAAAAAAAGTCTCATTACTTGTCTCACCTAAAGTCACTTGATCCTGGGAAAGTAGCGCCATTGCCTTCCCTACCTGCTAGCTGGACACAGACAGATACTAACATACAGACCACCAAAACCTCGCAAGGCGATTGAATAATCTGATTAGAAAATTTATTTCCAACACTGTGGGCAGGACTATGCAAGAAACGCGCAGGAGATAAGAACAATGTGCACACATATATATGCGTACCAGTGCCTGTACAGTTGCCGGGTCTTTGCCGCGCCGCCACACGCACAGGCCCGAAGGCGCACTCCCGCGAGGTGTCCCGTCCGCGCGATCACTCACGCGGCCGAAGCGTCACCGCAGAACCGCACACCCGCGCCCGCGCTTCCAACGGCACCGCTCTGAACTCAGGGGCCTAGAGGTTGTCTAGGTACCTGAAGCGGAGTTCAATCCGCGAGTCGCGAACGCTCAGGCACCGGCAGGACCAGCGCCTGAGGAACTCCTGTTCTCTGAGGAAAAACAGTTGTTCCTCGAGGTGTCCCACGAGCTCCCGCCGGAGCCGCCACAGGAGGGGCCAGAAAGCACGCGATCGACGCGCCTGTCTCACCGCGCAGCACCGGTTCCTCCACAGCACGTACTCGGCCGCGGCAAAAAGGAGGCGGACGAAGACGCCCGGAGGGCATCTCCCGCGCAGCAGGTAAAGGCCTACGCCCAAACCGTGGAAGCTAGTGCTAATGACGCGCCAGAACGTCCGCGCCACAACGCACTCCTCACCGCGTGCACATTCGTTTCGCGATTCCCGCAGTTTGGGCACTCGTCCGTGCGCGACACGCCCCAGCGGAGCAGGCGGTCTCTGCTGGGGAGGACGCCCCAGCCGTGCTGCCATTCGAAGTCCCGTAGGTGCCCCGGGAGATACGAAGAAGTGAGGCGGGACCAGGAGAAAGAGTCTCCGAGCTCCACCTGCGTTGCCGAAATCTGCGGTTCCAGGAGGACCTCGGTGAGACGAGCCGTCGGTGTCTCCACGACGTCCAGCTGGGGTGCCCGCTCTTCCAGACATTTGAAGAGCTGGATTGCCCTTCGGTAGTCTGGCGACGGGGTTTCGGCACAGGGGCCCGGTGAGCTCGGCGACTCGACTCCCAGGTCTCGGCGGAAGTGCTCCAAGAAGTAGAGCGCGAGGGATCGGGCTGGACCGTGCTCATCGCGCAAAATCTTCAGCGTGGTCTTGAGGTGGAGCACTGCGGGCGCGATGTCGACACAGGGGAATCCCCACCCTCCACGCTCGCGCGGGAGGCAGACAACCGGCCGGGTGACGAGCTCTGTCTTCTCTGACCAGAAGAAGCTGAAGAGTGCGCTTTTCACCCGTCGGATGAAACCTGAGGTCGGGAGCGCTGCTTGCGCCAGATACCAGAGGCGCCCGCAGAAGACCTAGGGGTGTCGCGAACCGGCCGAGGTTCGAGTTCGACCAGGTTCGACTTTTTCGAACTTTTAGTGGAAAATTCGACGAACCTTGTATTGAGGTTCGACTCGTGTGCGCATGCGCGACAGGCTGGCCAGTTGGCTTCGGATTGGATGATAATGGCTAAGGGATGAATGAAGGGCAGCGATGATTGGTTATTTCAGTTAATACAGTGCAAAAAAAATTAAGTTATTAACTTCTTCGGTGATTAGAATTAGTTTATTTTAATTACAACTATTTATAAAATAAAATAACCCTTTTCATAAAAGAAAATTCGCCAAACCTATACATGCTTGTATCAAGGTCTGGCCACACTGTCCACAAAGTCGAACCGGTCGAATCTGGTGAAAATTTCGAAGGTTCGTCGAACCGGTTCGACACAGTCGAACCCCGAAAGTTCGACCTAAAAATCTGGTTCGACAAAAGTTCGCGACACCCCTAGTATAGACCTTTGTCCGGAAGTGCTCTTTTTAGCCTCGACCGCAAGGAGCAAACGCGAACAATAATCTCGAACCCAGGCGCTCACGGGAGGTCGGGGGGGGGGGGGGGGGGGGGGGGCTGCGTTTGCCTGCGCCGCTGTTTTACCCGCCGCAGGCTTCGCTGGTGTGCCGACTGCCGCTTCGCCGGCATCGGTCCTCTTTACCGCGGTATGTGAGTATAGTGGCCGTAATGTGAGAGCCGTTTGTCCATACGCCACTTTGCCGCTGTTGGTTTCCATCTAGCCGAGCCAGAAAACATCCGCGACGAGTTGACCGCGCCGCGAGTGACGAAGAAAAAGCAAACATGGCGACGGTTTGTACGATTGCTTTGGTGGCTCCGGTGTTGCGTGTCTTCAACGTCCTCGTGAGAAGATTCCCCTCCCCTTCGAAGTTATTGCAAGCACCACGAGTGGCACGAAAGATGTGGAATCATCGTCTCAACTACAAATAAGCAGGCCTTCACGAGCAAGACGATGGCTTGCTCGGCACCGTTGTGTTGTCAGATGTTCTACAACGCCGAGGTATTTTCATTTATCATTTGGAATGGCTTCAAGAGTGGGAAATTAATCTATTTCGCGGATTGTTAACGCCGGGGTTGAGTGCCCTCCAGTGCAGTGCCGTTGTCGCGCAAAGTGCAGAGAAAACCGGGTGGCGATGGCGGCGGTGCTCTTTGATCTTGCGCCGTCGGGTTCATGGAGTCCGGAGTAAACGTACGTACGTGCGTCTACTGGATCGGTGTTTTGGACTGCCTCAAAACTCTTTCTCACGCGCATTCTTTTTTTTTTTCTTTTTTTTTGTGAAGCTTAGTAGCTTATTACACCTCGTCGTCGACTGCGCTCAATTTACTACGACGCACGAGCCTGCGTGATGTGAATTTCACTGCCTAAGATCTTTGGTGTGCTGTAACGAGGGATAATAAAATATCACCGCGAACTTCTGAACAAACGAGTCGAAGTTTCGTCTGTCATCATAACTGATCGCCTGTCACAATATTAATCGGGAGCGTTCCTAGACTCCGCCCCCACAGGCACCCTGCTTCGTTGCCGATATAAGTGTCTCCTGGTACCTCGTAGAATTCCAGCTCCCACTTCAAGTAAGTACCATCCTTTAGAACTGGCAATTAATAGTTTCGAACCCAGACGCTCGCAGCGTGTGTGTGTGTGTGTGGGGGGGGGGGGGGGGGGGGGGGCGGGGGCGATAGACCGCGACCTTTCCCAGTACTAGCACGTTGCCGGCGTCGGTGTTGTTTACCGGCCTGTAATGTATCAGAGCAATTCGTCCGGACGGCACTGTGACGTTGTTGGTTGTCCGAACAACCAGAGGAAACGCAGGGTTCTTTTGGACACCCACTGCCCGTCACACAATTGCCTAAGAAGCGAGTGCGGATGCGAAGTCTACGGCTTCCACAAGTTTCCGTCCCATGCAGCTTCTCGGCAAGAATGGGCAGCCGCACTCGGAAGAAAAAACTTCACACCGAGCAAGAACTCAAGAGTGAGTGCCAGTGTAGCAACAATGTTTTTCTATGCGTACGTTTGGCGTGCGTGAAGGATACAACAGAGGTGGTCACTTCTCCGTGATCAGTCGGCAGGTCGTTTACGTCGTGTACGTACGCTAGCTACGAGTGGTACCTTCGTTTCGGTTTCGGTTTAGGCTCGGCAGAGCCGCGCTGCCGCAAAAAGGCAAGTAGATCGCGAAAATCGGTCTCAAACGTGCCACGAATGTAATGTCGTATACAAGAAGCCAACAATCAAGCATTAGAAAGCTACAAGAAAGTGGTAGCGAAATATTTACTACGCAATGAACCCGGACTGAAACGCGGATGTCAAGGGTCAGCAGACACCGAGAACATCCAAGACAAGAAAGGTTTTCCCCTTGTTTTCTTGATCGAGATTGGTTCTCGAATGTTCACGACATCTTCCCTGTTGAAGAACGGGCCACGGAGGCTTCTGGTGAAGACATCTTTCACGATGTGTCGGTGCATTCGGACAGCCTGCCGCATCCAGCTCCTGTTGCTACTCAGGGCTTGTCCACGTAGTCGATCGCCGCTGGAGCCATGCGTCGCCCAGGACATCGAGCAGGGTTGGTAGCGAGCCAGGGTGTCTCGTCTCAAACTGTTTATTTACATCCTATGTACAGTCTGCCGTTCGGCATGAGAACCACATGAGAACACACAGTAGCAGCCGCCTGCTGCTGCTTTTATAACGTCACATTTCCCCGCATCCCTCGTAGGGAATCCCTATCGTCCCCGCCTTGACCGAAACAGCGTGGTCAGTGTTCGTTACGTTCACGCACGCCCCTTCCCTCTCCCTCACACACTGGTACACGCGTCACGCACTCCGTGGGCCAGACGTCCTTGGCCGCGGTGTCGCCGGTCAATCTCGGCGGACAATGGTGCCATCGAACTGGAGGAAGGTGGAAGACATCCATAATTGCAGGCGTCCAGGCTTCCGTGGGTTAGGGGATAATCCCATGGGCGATCTAAGCCGGGGAAATTGAGTAAAGCCCCCTTCTCTGTCGAGGACGTCCCAAGGCTGTCGGGTCGCCGTGCTTCGAGGTCAGACAACAGAAGCAAGGAGACGGGCCGGACGGTAAAGACGGCCAGAAGACACTGGCGCGGGTCAACCCGATGATCCTTTATGAGAAGGTCACGTCGTCCCCGAGTACCAAGGTGCGTTGGCGGCTCCAAGGCGCCTCTCGTTCTGTCCCCGGGCGCAACTGACCAAAGCCACCTGGCGACGATGCTTCAGGGCGTTCACCTGTGCCGGTCGGTTTGGAGGAGCAAGGTCGTCTCCTGGGGCCTTTCGCAACAGCTCGTCCGCCGCCAGGAAGTGTGTCTTGAGGGGGAGCAGTCCACACTGGTCCCTTGAAAGACGCGGTCTCACGGCTGGGCTGGCGACTGAAGTCCAGGCTGGGGTCCACTCTTGCTTTCTTGGGAGAGGGTCTGGTGTTCGGCACCTGCCTTGTAACGTAGGCAAGGACTGGGTCCAAAAACTCGGGAGTGGGAGACCTCAACTCAGGTCACAAGAGGAAGGCATTGGCGAAACAAACATAGCAAGCCATGATTCCAGCATCGACAAGTGCCCCGCCTTCCTCCCCCGATCCGCCAGACCAAACAAAATGAAGACAAACCTCCACCTACTAGCTAAAATCTCCCTCACTCGACACTCATGCTCAGGCTGTCACTAAGCCCTTTAAAGTAAAACATGTCTTAAGCCAGGCAAACAGAAACAAAATTTATGGTAGCGTGCTTTGAAATAAAAACACAATCACAAAATCAAAGTGAAAATTTCCAAGGATTGGAAACAAACAAAATTTAACAAGTTTGTACCATCCGATCATGGAGCCCGTTCACGTCTTAGAAGCTCCGCATAGATCAACAGCGTTCCTCTTTTAGCAGTGCCCCTTTCTACTTCGCCTCGAGGGCTTACTACCGTGAAGCGAGATAAACTTTCGAGCTTGCTAACACGACGCACTGCAGCTCAACAAAACGCAATAAAACGGACTCCCGTGAAAAGAACACATTACATACCGTTACGTAACTCACATAGGGCATATCCCTATTAAATTCAAGCGCGTCCTCCATAAGGCAAACTATACCGAGGATAAAACCGCTTTAAATGAACTCTACCGCCAACACAACGAGCTGAAGCCGAACGAAACGCGTAACTTGGACTTCGAAAAAAAGAAAACCTATTGATACCACTGGCTAAGCTGACTTCAGGAAAAGACATTCAAATTAAGCTTTTCCCCTTTCTGGCGGCCTCTGCCTCGTCCGTCCCTCTCGGAAATCTTTCACCGGCGAGAACCTTGCGCTCTAACCTACACCCAGTCTGTTCTCGGGGTTCCTTTCACCCATAGAGATCATATACTAACTCTAGAGGAAAAGGTCCGCCATTTTCCCATGCATTCTGGCTGCCGCAAGCGGCGGCGCATGCAAGCAGACCCTCGGGGTCCCAAACATGGTTACCATGGCAACCGAAGCCTCGCTATCCCCGATCGCACCTCCGGAAAGGGAGGTCATACCATTTATTCTGCGAAGTTTCGTCGACAGCATTTGATTTCACGAACTTCAACAATCCACGAACTTACCGGTGGAAAGGTATTCACGTTCCTTTCGAAGCTTTCTTTTTGCATAGCGCGCAGATGTACGGCCTCGCGTCAACGCTAAACTAAACCAGATAACCGACTTCGCGGGTGGGGCGCGAGAGGGCGCGGCCGAGGAATACGAAACCGCGCAAGCACCAGATTTCCGAGATTTCGACAGAAGGGAAGTTAATGCAACGTAATGAGTATATTGGTTTTTATAAGCATTAGAATAGCTCAGAATTTAGTTTACAACGTTAAATTATCACTGTTTATATTGCTCAGAGTTTTCAGTCTTCGCGATTACCATTGCGACTGTCGTCCTTCAGCTGGCAACATTGCTTTCTTTTTCTCGTGTTCTGTCGCTCTCTTTCGCGATCTTTCACTCGGGACCCCGGGTGTCGGCGCGCGGGATTTGCCACTCCTCCTCACCCACCTTTACCCCCCTGCTTTCACCAGAAAAGCCCTGGTTCCCAGACTCGACAGTCTTCTCGAAGCCACAGTCGGAAAGTTCAGACTTGATTTCCGCACCTGACTTGATCTCGAGCTGAAGCGCTAGCTGCGAGTTGGGTACGTGCTCAGGGGTCGCGAGGTGTTTGGCCGAGATTGAAGACGTGTCAGGCAATGCTCCAGCATTCCGTCGATCACGTTCTCTTCTCGCAGCGGAAGCCAGAGGCGAGTTTGGCGGCTTGTCTCCCGGCTTCTTCACGATGGATGACTCCTTGCAGCTCTTGTGTCTCTCGTCGGAGAGGCTCTGTTTCGAAGTTTCTCCATCCTGCGTGCGTTCACCACTGTTTCCTCCAGGCCTGTTGCTCGCACTGCCGCTGATTGACTGCTCCTTGGGGCAGGTGCCCTGGCTTTTGCTTTTCCGCAGCCCCGAAGAAAACTTTCTGGAGCTGCGCGCACTGAGCCTCCGGTCACGGTCGGAAGCGTTCGGACCAGAACGGAAGACCCAGCGCCGCCTCCTAGAGCGTCGCTGCCTCAGACCTCCTTGCTTGTTCAGATGTTGCACCATGGCGTCACTGCTGTGCTTCTTGCTCCTCCAGCCGCTGTCGGTTGTTACTTTCGTGGGGTGGATATCGTCGCGATTTCCGTCTCCCAGCCCAGAAGACAGCTTTTTGTGCCCTTTCGGCCTCTTGTGACGCTGTCGATTGAAGGAGTCCGGGCTTGATTGGAGCTCACTGACTCCGCGCAGCCTTTTCTTCTTGAGTCTTTTGCTCCTGGGCGAACACTCGGTGTTGATCTGTGATGGTGACGAAGTCTCCGAGTGGCTTTGGCCCGTGATTCCTTCGTCCAGTCTGGTCCCGTCCGCGTCCCGGCTGGATCCCTTGGTTTCGCAGCCGCTGTTGGTTGGAGAATCCTTGGGGTGGATGTTGTCGCGCTTTTTCTTCTTCGGTCTCGATGACAGCTGTTGTTGGCTAGACATGCCGTCATCAAACCCACGGTGTCGTCCTCCATCCGAAGCGTTTGGGCCAGTTCCGAGGACGCTGACCTTGTGCGGCCTCCTCTCTTGTTCCCTCTGTTTGGAAGGCTGGCCGGAACCGGGCGACCCTCCCGAGAGCCCCAGGCTTGGATCCCCTTTGTGTAGCCTGGGCTCACCCGCGTCTCCACTGGATCCTTTGGTCTTGCAACCACCGCCGGCGGATGGGTCCTTGGGATGGGTCTCTCCTTGTTTCCCATTTTCCGGTCTCGGCGACTTCTGTTTCTGGCTCGACGCGTCGCGGCTCCGGTGACGCTGCTCATCAGAATCGTTTGAGACAGGTCGGAGAACGCTGACCCTGCGCTGCTTCCTCTCTTCCTTCTTCCCCGAAGGACGGCTCGAACAAGACGCTTCTTCCGAGCACCCCTGACTTGTGTACCGCCTGTCAAGCCCCGGCTTGATCTCGGAGTTCCTAGGGTGGCAGCCAGGACGACCCACTTCCTGCTCCGCCTCCCTATCCGCTGACTTCTCCACGCTGCTTTCCCTGAGTTTGATGGACTTCTGCGGCGGCGTCACCATGCTGGCCTTGTCCTTGTCCCCCAGGAAGCAGACGTCAGAAGCTTGACAGACCTCATCTCTTTCTTTGGCGGGATCGCGATCCCCTCCAACTTGCAGCGCTTCAGGTTTGGAGTCGGCGTTTTGCGGAACGGCGTCGGTAGTCCCGTCGGCACGAAGACCCTGGTCGTCAGCTAAATCGGACTCTTCCTCTTCAACCTTTCCTTTCTGACCCACCGTCTCTGCCACTACCTGACGCGTTATAGCTCCGCTCAGTGCAACCGCTCTTTCCTCCCTGGACACAAGGTCTTCTTCTCGCGGCTTCGGATCACCCTCGTACGTGAACCAGTGAGGAAATGTCGCTGCTAGGTACTTCGAGTCTGTTACCTCTACTACTACCTTTCGACTCCGAGACAGAATTTTCTGCTTCAATGCTTCAAGCTCAAGCCTTTTCTGAGCTAAATTACGAGCCCGCTCTTTACTCTCGATAGCCTCATCGTCGGCCCGCCTTTTCCTCTCGCGCTCCGCTCTCGCCTCATCGTCGGCCCGCTTTTTGCGGTCGCGCTCTTCTTGCTCTCTTTTGCGGCTCTCTGCCTCTTTTTCTCCTAGCCCCTCTACAACCTCTGTGCTCTCGTCATCACTGGCGTCTGTGGCCTGAATGAGCTTTATGATGTGTGGTTTTCTTTTTGCTTGCCCCAAGTCGATTCCTAAATGGGTACAGACATGTACCAGCTCTGGCAAACGCAACGCGTTGAGATCCATGACCTACTCGATGTAACGGCACTTCCCTGACAAAACTCACGTCAAACGGACACTTTTTTGTTCTGACGAAAACTTTTACCCCAACGCCTCACAACAAAACTAAGAGCTGTAGGGTCTGGCGAATCAAAGGAAGAAAGCCGGGCACTCACCCACACCGAGAGTCATGGTCCAGCGCAGTTGGATCCCGCCGCTGCCATCCAGTTGTTGCGACTCAGGGCTTGTCCACGTAGTCGATCGCCGCTGGAGCCATGCGTCGCCCAGGACATCGAGCAGGGTTGGTAGCGAGCCAGGGTGTCTCGTCTCAAACTGTTTATTTACATCCTATGTACAGTCTGCCGTTCGGCATGAGAACCACATGAGAACACACAGTAGCAGCCGCCTGCTGCTGCTTTTATAACGTCACATTTCCCCGCATCCCTCGTAGGGAATCCCTATCGTCCCCGCCTTGACCGAAACAGCGTGGTCAGTGTTCGTTACGTTCACGCACGCCCCTTCCCTCTCCCTCACACACTGGTACACGCGTCACGCACTCCGTGGGCCAGACGTCCTTGGCCGCGGTGTCGCCGGTCAATCTCGGCGGACAATGGTGCCATCGAACTTGAGGAAGGCGGAAGACATCCATAATTGCAGGCGTCCAGGCTTCCGTGGGTTAGGGGATAATCCCATGGGCGATCTAAGCCGGGGAAATTGAGTAAAGCCCCCTTCTCTGTCGAGGACGTCCCAAGGCTGTCGGGTCGCCGTGCTTCGAGGTCAGACAACAGAAGCAAGGAGACGGGCCGGACGGTAAAGACGGCCAGAAGACACTGGCGCGGGTCAACCCGATGATCCTTTATGAGAAGGTCACGTCGTCCCCGAGTACCAAGGTGCGTTGGCGGCTCCATTGCGCCTCTCGTTCTGTCCCCGGGCGCAACTGACCAAAGCCACCTGGCGACGATGCTTCAGGGCGTTCACCTGTGCCGGTCGGTTTGGAGGAGCAAGGTCGTCTCCTGGGGCCTTTCGCAACACTCCCCAAAGCAACGCCGCCAACGCAGCCCCCCCCCCCCCCCCTCCTGCCTGCCAGTTCTTTCCGCGTGGTGGCGCGAGCATAGATAAACATGGCGGCGCCCTGGAATGGCGCGGACACTGGTCTATAGATACCGGCGCTCGGCCAGGGGAAGAGCGTAGGCGCGAGCACGGTCCACTTTCTTCCCGATGTCGCGCGCCAGGCGCGTCCACATGTCCGCTGAGACTCCCGACGAGCGGTAGGTGAGACCAAGGATCGTGACCGAAGTCTTTGCCGGGATCGGCAAAGAGGGGTCAGGTCTCATTCACACAGCCGTTTTTTCTCCCGGCCCGGCGAAAGGGCCGGGCAGCTTTTCCGCCGGGGGAGAGGGTGTTGGGTCCGGTTTCCGACCGAAATCGGGCCGCCGGACCCGAAATGGGCCGAACGAGGATGTTCAACGTCCCCGGCACCGGCGGGAGACCGGGAAGCGCCGGGAAGGCCGGCGCCCCGCCCCGTCGAGGTACGGCCAATCACAAAATAGGAAACTTTCGCTGAATCTGGCGGATTCTCAAAAGTTGGGTGACCATGGGCACAGCCGCGGGAGGGAGAATTGACCGTGCTGTGCCCTAACGACGAAGCCAACAAAGCTCTTTTCGGGAAAAAGCGAGGCCAGCGAGACGACGGGCGCGTTGTGTGATGTTTACGGCTCTTGAACTACGGGCTTACCGAAATTTGGATTTACCGCTAAGCTGCTGCTCGAAATGGTGAGACCACATCGGTTCCTTTGCGATTCTAAGGAAGAACTGCCGAAGAAAGAAAATACGGTCGTCGATCATCGGGGACGAAATGTGGCGTAAGGAGAGATTGACGTGAAATGTGCTCGCAGTGTCGTTTCGAAACGTGGAGACAAATAAAATATTTTCAAACATGCAAGATCGTTATCGGCGACCCGAACGCAAGTTCTAAGGAACAAAACAGTTGTGGCTGTGCCCATCGACGCCGATCGTCCGCTACATTTGGTGGTCGACGCCGCCACAAAGCAGTCACAAATAGGGGATTACAAGATTGGTAGTAGAGATCTGGGGAAGCGTGAAATTACGCACGTAATTAATAGGTTATGCAGTCTTACGGGATACAAAAATTAGACGCAGAATTTGAAAGGTGCAGAAAGGTTTCTAAGCTAGGTGGCGCAAGCTACCGCCCAATATAAGGGGGCACAGCCGCTAGCACTTACCTATTCACATAGCCACCGCCGGCAGTTCCGCCGTTCCGCCGCCGCTGGTTCGAACACTCCTCCGTCCCCGCACCGTCCCGTTTTCGGCACGGCGCCCACGGCGCTTTCGCCGGGACGGGGCGAGACGCCGGCTGTGTGAATGAGGCCTCAGGCGGCCGGTTAACCCACAGCACCGCGCTCTTCTGCTCATTGAGCCTCGCTCCGGAGAGAGACCCGTAGGTCTCGAAGATCCGGAGAGCCGCTCCGAGGTCGTCGGTGACCCGCAGGTACAGTGTAATGTCGTCGGCATACGCCGACACCTTCACCTCGCCGTTTCCGGACAGGGGGAGTCCGCGGACCTGGGGGCTCCTGTCGACGTTGGCTAGGAAGGGCTCCAGGGTAAGGACGAAGAGCAGCGGCGAGAGCGGGCAACCCTGACGGACCCCCCGGGTGACCGGGAAGCTGGCCGTCACGCCGCCGTCTAGACACAGGTCGCTCTTCATGTCACTGTAGAGCGTCTCGAAGAGTCGAACCCCTTCAGGGGGAATACCGAAAGCGGTGAGCACGGCTAGGAGGAACGGGTGCTCCACCCGGTCGAAAGCCTTTGCTTGGTCGAGGGAGGCGATCAGGCCTCTGGCTTGGCGAGCGTTCGTGTACTGCAGTACGTCCCTCGTCAGGGATGTCAGGGTCTGAATGCTGCGGCCGACGATCAAGCACGTCTGGCGGGGTGTCACCACGTCCGGGAGCATGCCGTGGAGGCGCTGCGTGATGATCGACACTAGCAGCTTCTAGCTCGCGTCGAGGAGCGTGGTGAGACGCCACGCGCCCGGGCCGTTGGGGTCTCCTCCCTCTTTAGGCAGAAGAACGATTCTGCCTCGGCGGAACGACTCTGGAATTCGGTGCTCCGTGAAAAATTCCCGGAGCACGGCACAGATATAGTTGCCCAACACGTCCCAGAAGGTTCGGTAGAATTCGGCGGGAAAACCATCTGGGCCCGGCGCAGACCCAGTTTTCATTCTTGACAGGGCAAGGAGCACTTCTTCGGGGTTGGGGGGCTCGTGCAGCTGTGCGCCTAGGCCTTCGGGAACTTGCGGGAGGTCGCGCAGGAAGGGGTGCGCCAGGAGGGTCGCGCGGTCCGCCGCCGATTCGGTGGTCGCCTGGGCCCGGAAGTGGGCGCTGAAACCAGAAACCGATGGTTCGCCTGGTGTTGCTGGCGCGCCTGCGGGTGTCGGCACTGAAGGGACGCGTCGCTCCCGCACTTCGGTGCGGTGGGCGTAGAGCAGCACTTCGGGGTGAGCCGAGGGCCCGACCCGTCCATGGTAGGCTGTGGCAGCATTGGTACAAAGCCGTAGCTGTCGCTGGTAACGGTCGAGGAGGTAGCCCCGCATCAGCGGAGTCCCCGCGCCGCCCCGTCGCACGATCCGAATTCGCAGTGAGGTGTCTCGGAGCTGCTCGGAGTGCCGCCGACGCAGGGCACGACCCTCCGCCACGCACGCCACCCGCCAGTTCTCTTGAAGCCGGCCAAAGTCGTCGGGTCCGGTGCCGCTCCATGGAGGGACCGGCGCAAGGCTTCTCTCAGGCAGTCGCGGCTTGTTTTGTCTCGTAGCAGCCGGGTGTCGAGACGCCAGGTGCGTTGAGAACTGGCTGCGCTGCTGAAGCGGAGCTCTACGAGTACCGGACGGTGGTCGGAGATGTACGCAATGGAGGGAGGGAAGTTCATTGCGCAGCAGGCGGTGACAGAGGGGCTCAGAAACTCGGAGGTGTAGCACCTGTCCAGGCGACTGCTCGAGTCTCTCCGTTGCCAGGTATGCTCGAAAGTGGTGCCAAGGAGCAGAGTCCAGCAGTCCACTAGGTCGAAGTTCTGCATCAGGCGTATCAGCTCGCCGGCGTTCCACGTGGTGCGTCCGTAGCCGGGGCCCCTGACCTCGCGCCGGGAATCCACGACGCAGTTGAAGTCGCCGAGGAGCAGGCAGTTGCGAGCGTCGAGCAGATGGACGTCCAGGCTCTTGACGAAAGCCGGGGATTGCGAGGGCTGGGCTGGAGCGTACACGCCCACAGCACGAAAGCGCGTGCCGTCCAGGGAGAAATCGAAAGCGATGCACCGCCCGTCGGGGTTAAAGCAGCACGCGCTGAGCCGGAAGAGAGAGCGGTTAAAGATGACGACGCCCACTCCCGAGCTCCGTGTGGTGGCGTATGAAAAGAAACAGTCCACCCCGTACCGCTGCTTGCTTGAAGAGGTCGACGTCGCGCTGCGTGTGGAAGTTCGTTTCTTGCAGGAACAGGAGGTCACAACGGGCGGTTCGGGCGAACTGGAGAACCTCGATCTGTTTTGTCACGCTGCGGAAGCCCTGAACGTTCAGGGTGATGACTCGCAGGTGTGCGAAAAGAGGATGGAGGGGGGGGGGGGGGGGGGGGGGGGGGGAGGTCGTTGTTTTCACTGCTAGTCCGTGGATGTATCGGACGTGATGCACGAGCTGTCAGACAGTGCGGCGAGGTCCTTCCGCAACCGCTTGGAAGCCGCTGCGGGTGCTGGAGTGGATCGTGGGGACCCTGATTCGCCGCTACTGGAAAGAACTCGCTTCCCGTCTTCGGCACCGCCATGTGGGCTGCGACTGCGGCTGCAGGTTTTTCGCAGCTCCTCGGAAGTGCTGCGGCGACGATCTCGGCCGCGCGGCAGAGCGCTGTCTTTGTCGCAGGCAACCTCGTCGATGACGAGGCGGTCGTCCGACGATGAGGCAGAGTCCTCCGTGATGTCGCTCCAGCTGGGAAGCGGGCTGGGGCGGAGTTCCGGCGTTGGCGGAGGTTCCTCCTCCACCAGTACTTCCTCAGAGCCGGGACTGGGAGGAGTGGGCGCGTGCACAGATGCGGTCTCGACCGCGTTCGAAAGCGCGGCCTCGGCAGCGTCCTGTGACGTGTTCGAATTCGCGTCGGTGGCGCTTGCCGGCTGCGACTGTTGCAATGTCGGGGTGATCTCGGACGGGGTCGTCACTGGGGGCTCGGCGGGGGCAGGCGTGTCGCTGGACCCTTGAGTGGCGGCCGTCGCCGCAGGAGGGGGAGGAGGGGCGGTAGGAGGCCTGTCCTGGGACTTCGGAGTCTGGGACGCCGGAGTCAAGGTCGGGAAGTCGTCCTGGCCGCAGCCGGCTACGGCTGAGTAGCTGCGACGCTGGGTGCAGTCCACAGTGGCGTGGGCCGCCCCGCAGCGTCCGCAGCCGGCCGGGCAGCCGACGGTGTCGTGGCCGAAGGCCGCGCAGCGTGCACAGTAGGGCACGTTACAGGCCGCCTTGAGGTGGCCCTTCTGCTGGCAGCGTCGGCAGACTCTCTTGAGGCCGCGGTAGTCGAAGGTGGCCCAATTTCCGGAGACGCAGAGGAAGTTCGGCACCGGGGTAGACTCTTTCATTTCCATTCGAATGTAGCGGGTGCCCGTCCGGAGGTTGGGGTGATCTTGGTAGACGCCGAAGCGAATATCCAGAACCTTCCCGTAAAGCGAGAGGGCGGCGGCGAGGGCTTCGTTTCTCACATAAATTGGTAGGTACAGGCACGTAATGGACGTCACCTGCGGGCCTACCGGGACAATGGGGACGCTTGTTCCGCCGATGGTCAAGGCCCCGGCGTTGACGATTCGGCTCATGGCCGACGACGATGTAACAGACAGCTGGAAGTTGGTGCCTCCCAGATGCTGCACGGAGAATAATTCGGCAGCGCCGACAATGGCCGCCGCCGCGTCGAAGATAGAATCCACCAACGCGCCGGGCGGGCAGGAGACATCAAAGGTACATGCCTTCGTAGGCTGGGGCGGCGATGCGGGTGTCATGGCGCCGCTGACAACGTAGACTAATCTGTCTACGTTGCCATGGAAATCTCCATCTCGGTCCATTCAAATCTTCGAAGCTTCCAGATGGCCGTTCTAAACCAGTCGCTTCAAGAGCACCATGGCGCATTATCGTACTGGAAGAGTTCCTCGCCAATATAAGCGTCTTCGGCACTGTGTATGCAATCGACTTATCAATCATGCCCATCTCCACGGATCTCTAACAATTATATTGTTCCTCTTGCGTATTTCAAAACAGTAAGATTATTTTTCAGTGCCTCCAAGCACCGACACAGCATGTGGTAGTGGTACGAAAATGTACTATCGGGGGAAAATGAAATACGAACAGAGGAACGTGTGGCTTTCGGTACAGACTGCGCCGCCTGGAAGTGAGCCTAGGGACGAGGCTGTGTGGCCTACTCCGATGTTTACACGCCCCTCGCTCGGCGCTTCCCAAGTTTCGGCATTGCGCCTATTGGTGCGCTGAAAGCTATCACCGCTATCGTTGCTCGCTCGACGCGTGCGGTGCGAGGAAGCTGCGAAAGCGAAAAGGAGGAAACGGTGCGAGCGCGCTCAGCCTGCGAGCACGCAAGCTGCTACGAGTGGCGAGCTTCCTTGCGCCGCATGCGTGAGCGAGCAACGATAGCGGTGATAGCTTTCAGCGCACCGAGAGGCGCAATGCCGAAGCTTGGGAAGCGCCGAGCGAGGGTCGTATACACAGCAAAGTGGGCCACACACCCTCTTCCCTAGGCTCCCTTCCAGGTGGCGCAGCTTGTACCAGGAGCCACACGTTCCTCTGTTCGTATTTTATTTTTCCCCGATAGTACGCTTGTTTCGCCGGTGTGAGGATAGCAAAATCTCGGTATCCAAGAAACGTCTCCATAAAGCTACCCGTCACCAGCGAATTTAGATCGGCTCATCAGGAACGGAGGGGTCAAGGAGAAATTGCTAATTTCACGGACCAAGATGGCGACCACACGGGGAGCTTGGCGCTACTTTCCCAGGATCCTGTGACTGTAGTCTCACCTAAGCATGGACTAACTGCGAAGATAGTGCAAGCGCGAGCGGCTAGCCTGACTGCCTTGACTGGAGCCAACGTTATTAAACCACTCAGTTGGGAAACTGCCATAGAGACTGCTCTGAAAGTGTGGCCCCGATCTGTCCTCGAGCACCGAGCTAATGGCGAACACAGCGCCGCCCTTTCTCCCGCAGTGGCCACTCGAGGAACCGCACGTCACTTTTATTTTGGCTTTGAGGGGGATTCAACCGCTATTTATTTGTACCCTTTTCCTCATAGATGGCGCAGAATTTTTCCGGAACAAACGAGTTGCATGTTCGCAGCTGCGAATGCAGGTTGGGCGCTCGAGGTGGGCTCGGGCCACGGGCAGTTCGCCGCCGATCTCGAGCTAGATCTTCTTCGCTCTGCGTCCGCCGTTGCCGGAAGCGGCCAAGTGGTGGCGCGAGATACGAGCCAGTACATACGTAGATTACAGTGGCTTAGAAAACGTAGAGTAAGCCTGATTTCCGAATAAATTCGAAGTTCCATCCACGTTCGAAATTATCAGAAACACAAGGTGCGGCGTTGCGACCGTTTGGATCACCACATTTAACACGCAAACGTTGTTTTGCAATATATATATATATATAGCTCAATTTAAAGCTAGAAAACAAAAAAGAAATAAAGTGGCAGTTTTGCACTTCTTATGCCCTATTTCGGCCTGCTCTTCGTCTGAATACTTGTTTGCAAACCCGCTCACAGGTTAGGTTGTGTGGAATAAAGCCCAGAGCCGTTTATACTGAGAGAGTTTGGCCTTCTTAAGGAGATGTTGACAGCCTGACAACCACAGCAGCGTAGTCTGACAACCGGGGGATGACTACTTCCGTCCGCCATATTGTGACTCTGACCAGGGTTGTAAAGTACCTAGGTACAAGTAACTGGAAATCAGTATCTAGGTACTTTTGTTGTACCTGAGGTACAAACCTAGGTACTTTAATTTCTAGATATCTGTATCTGTATCTTAGGCACGTTTTCCAGTAACTTGTAACTGAGTGAAGTTACTTTTTACAGGTACTTTTCTATTCGCTTCGTCAAAATGTTAGAAACTATAAATCTGAAAGTTTTAACACACTACCATGTACAGTGATTACCGGTGAGTTGGGTACGACCTGGGAGGCACTAACTTGATCGAACGAAGTTTTAGCGAACGAAGCCCCGCCCATAATGTTTCATCGAACGACACTTCAGCGAATGGCTGTGTTCATTCGAGCGAACGGTGGATTAGCGATGCCGTTCTAGCGACACCAATTTATCGAATCGCTTCGGAACTCCGTTTGGGGAATGTATCGACCTGCTTCCTTCATCTCAAACCGAAACCGAAAAAGATAACATGTCCTAGAATGCTCGTGTCAATGCGGTTTTCCTTATTTCTCACATTGACAAAAATAAAGCATATTTATCGAACTCGTTTTTCTGTGCATCCTTCGTATAAAAAGCTTTACTTCCAATATATTCTGACGAATTTGGGGAACACAAATAAAGAAAGTATCTTTAAAGTAACTGTACCTGTGCCTAGGTACATTTTTAAGCTAGTACCTAGGTACGTACCTAAGTACCTTTTCGCATGAGTAACTGTAACTGTATCTTAGGTACATTTTTTAAGTAACTTTTACAACCCTGACTCTGACTCATACGAACTCTACGCGATTTCTCAGGAATGAACAAGACAAAGAAGTAACGCCATATTGTATTACCGCGAAATCCGCTTGTTCTAGCGGCCAACAAGCTCCGCCCATTGGCCAAACTCTCTCGGTATAAACGGCTATGGTAAAGCCCATCAATCCTGGGAAAAGTGGCGCCAATCATTTTTGTGAAAAGGCTCGGTACTCGTGCCACGCGCCACTTCTGGAAATAACTATTAGCGGCGAGAAGTTTTGGTGGCGCCCTCCTGCGGTTCCCCCTTGTGACGTCATTACCTTGCAAACAACAAGTTCGATGGTGTTTGTTATTAGCATGGTGGAAGCTTGAAATCATTGCGCTCTCAAAGGAACACTGCCAACACCGTCAAAATTAAAGTTCTTTCATTGCTCTTATTCCGTCGATGATAAATCCCCTTTCCGACGTCATAGTCAGCGTTCGGCCAATCGTGGAAGGCCGACCACAGCGACGCTTTCGGTCGCGCACGGGGCTAATACTTCGTCTCACCTTAGTATGGACTATTGTTAGCCGCGCGTGCTAAAAGCGCGAGCTAGTCGCTTTGAATGAAGTCGCGGCGGCTGCACGAGCGCTCGTGCAGCATGTGCTCTAGTCAAGGCAGTCAAGGCTGGCCGCTCGCGCTAGCACAGCCTTCGCAGTTAGTCCATGCTAGGGTGAGACGAAGTATAGAACCACTAAATGAGCTGCGCTTAGAGTATCGGCACTCTGTTCCCCAACATTGTGCCTACATTTTGGTGGTTGGGCAGAACAGACGCAACTGCCGATCGTCATGATTCAAAAGTGCAACCTCCTCAGCATTAGATTCGGTGTTAGGAAGCTCGTATAGTATTGCTTTGCCATGTCGTGAACTGGTTAAACATTTGTGGAGGACGGAAAAGCGTTTCCTGTGATTTCAGATGAATGAATCTTCAGATAACTGGCAACCATGATTTTAAGCCACAATATGAACAAGTGTCGTTACTCTGAAGCGTAGCTTATTTAGAGGCACTGTATAGAGAAGAACATGGCGACTGAAATCTAGCTCAATGCTGCGCTGTTCCGCCATCATCTTCCCTAGTGCCACTAAATAAGCTACGCTTCAAGGTAACGACACTTGTTCATATTGTGGCTTAAAGGGATGCTGAACCGATATCTGAAGTTGCCGAAATAAGCCCCGGACAAGCTTCCCGGGACCGCACTATACCTAAAAATGCTATTCATGTAAAGGGATGGAGATCGGATTATTATATTTCTTGGAATGACGACCGCTGATTGAGCCAGAAGCGCCAGAAGCCTCCGATGCGCGCGAGGCCCTCTGGGATTACTCGCAACGGAACTGACGTCAACAAACTGCAACGGAACTGACGTGAACAAGTCGAGCTGCCGACGCGCCACAGCGTGGAAGAAAGTTGCGCTTTGAATAATAGTAGACGGATGCCCGTCGCGTTGGAAGTTTGCCAACTAATCCAGCCAAGTTAGCTGCGCACTACCTGCCAGCCACCCTGCACCCTGCCACCCCCAGTCCACTTCTGCACCTGCGTCGTAGCGACGGCGGCGACTTTGGTCTGTGGGTTTTTCGGAGTTCGGCGATTTCTTTCCCGTCCTGATAATTTGGCCATGACGA
This sequence comes from Ixodes persulcatus, assembly GCA_013358835.2. Lineage (NCBI taxonomy): Eukaryota > Metazoa > Arthropoda > Arachnida > Ixodida > Ixodidae > Ixodes > Ixodes persulcatus. The sequence goes on from JABSTQ010009403.1 coordinate 2,426,382, forward strand.
CGGCGACCACGGAGACTTCGACAGCGCTGATGTTTGATGCCGCCAAGATGCCGCTTGCTCGCGACGCTCGCTAGGCCGTTCGGCGCCGCATAGGTGTCGTGTCAAAAACGACATGATGAACACTGTTCGACAAATCTATCAGATAAAATTGCATTTCTTTTATAAATATATCTCATCGTTTCGGGACGGGGTTCGCACGTCGCATTTCCGTTTCGTCGCGCCACCACGCGGCGTGAGCGCACGCCGGAGCCAACGAGGTAGGTCGGAGCCAACCGAGCCAACTTTGATGGCTCACCATAGACGCGTTCTGCGTATACTACAAGTTTGTTGTCGTCACGAAACGAGCTTTCAAAAAACTCACCAGGTGCACCTTAGAATATTTATTTACATAAATCATATAATTTAGACTACTTTATTGTTTCAAGTACCGTCATTTAAGAGCTATTCGTGTGCTGTAAATATCAAAACGACAAAGAATTTAGATTCTGTTTTTCGGTTCAGCATCCCTTTAAAATCATGGCTGGTAGTTATCTGAAAATTTATCTGAAATCACAGGAAACGCTTTTACGTCCTCTACAAATGTTTAAACGCTTCGCGACAGAGCAAAGCAATATTACATGAGCTTCCTAACACCGAATCAAATGCCGAGGAAGTCGCATTTTTGATTCATGACGATCAGCAGTTGCGTCTGCTCTGTACAAGCACGAAGATGGCGGCGCCCAGGGCAATATTGGGGAACAGAGTGCCGACCCTAAGCATAGCTAATTTAGTGGCGAGGTCCACACTTCTGCGCGGCGAGGTCCACACTTCTGCACGTCCAGAGGCAGTGGCGTACCAACTTGTTTTTGAGTGGGGGGGGGGCAAATCAGACCCCCCCCCCCAGGGCCGGGGGGCGGTGCCCTTTGTATCCCTTGGGCGCCGCCGGCCAGTGTTCGCCCTGCCCAGTGGCGGCTGTTTCAGGGGGGGCAAAACACATGCCTTGCCCCCCCACTCTGAGAACAGGGGGGGGCAAGCGCCCCCCTTGCCCCCCCAGTTGGTACGCCCATGTCCAGAGGTGTGGACCTCGTCGAAGAGGTCCACACTTCTGCGCGTCGAGTCAAAGGCAACAAGAAGCAACCGTTTCCCACCCGTGAACTGTACCAAGGAGTTCTCTGTCCAAGCGAGTGGCGCGGCTCTACTACTCGTCCACAATCGCGCGCCAAGTGCACAGCAGCTGACAAGATTGGCAACGGGTATGGCAAGAAAGGACACTTGCCGTCTGTCTGCCTGTCAGCGAAAAAGAACCACTCAAATACACAAAGCCATGTTGCACTTGAGTTATCCTCGTGAATTCCGTAAGTTGAAGGCGCTGCCGGCAAGTGCAGACTAAATTCATTTGATAAAATTCACGCTTACAAGTACCGCCAACCATTGTTTTGGAAACGCGCAAGAGGCATTTAGTACTAGTGTCGCCATCTTGTTTAACAAGTTGGAAATAAAATTAGCAGGGTGATTTTATTTACACAAATACGCAAATACAACAATGTTTTGCTTTCTCGTCATGGTCCTAAAATTAACATTATAGGCACCCCTAGTACGTACGGCCAAGCGTTTTGTCACGTTTTTCTTCTAAATAATTGTATTTTCAAAAATGTCTCAAAACGCGCTAAAAACAGTCAAAACGGTCATATTTATGGATTTTCTTAAAAATCTCCAGCGCTCTAAAAGAAAATTCCAAGGGCCGTACAACCTTCATTATGTTATCATAAGCAACCTCCAAAAGAATGAATACTATCGTGTATTCCTGAAACTCAGGTTTGTGTAGCGAAATTTGCCCATTGAGTAACGAGCGGTTGAATCCCCTTAAGGCTGAACTACATGGGACGAATATGCTGCGAATAACCGACGAATTTTGCCCGGCGGCTTTTGCTCTGCGCGTGGAATCAACACAGTGGCTGCTACGTCGCGCGCAAAGCGAGCGTGCCGTCGGGCGGCGTTCGCCAGTTATTCGTCACATAATTCGTTCCATGGAGTTCAGCCTTTAATCGGCTATTTTGGCGCCGAAACAGATAGAGTGGAAGAGGGGCGCCTCCCCCGTCCCCCCAGTGGACGCGCCGCGTCTTATTGCCGAAGTTAAAATGCACCTAGGTGGGGACGCGCTACCTGAAAGTACCGCTGAGGCATGGTTGTATAAAAACAATATTAATTGTGCCGCAAAACCTAGCAAACTAAATATTTTAAAAACATCACGCGCCCTTCATTTTGGCTCCAATAAATTTCATACAAAAAGAGTCTTTTCCGTTTGTTTTTTTCGCAAAAACAGGCTTTCTAAAAGCTCAAGGTGACCACAGTACAGACAAATGATAAAGAGTGGCGCTGTTGTCGTATTTAGCTCAGAGCCGTTTATACTGAGAGAGTTTGGCCTTCATAAGGCCGGTTCACACATACAGCGGAGCGCTAAGTTAGCGCTACGTGAGCGCTCCAAGGAGCGCTCATGTGGCGCTTCCTAGCGCGTGATGTAGCGCTCGGTTAGCGCTTCAGTAGCGCTCTGTTAGCGCTTCAGAAGCGCTTTGTTAGCACTCTGTTAGCGCTACAGAAGCGCTTTGTTAGCGCTCTCAAGCCTGGTTCAGACAGTTGCGGTTGACTGCGTTTGACTGCGTTGCGGCTGCCAGAAACCAGGACATCCCTGCTGCTTATATCGCGTGCCAAGATGATTCCTTGAATTGGATTCCACGCTTCATACAAATCACAGATGTGCCGGTGACTCGCTGTCGGTTCTCGCCGCAACGCAGTCAAACGCACTCAAACGCAAGTGTCTGAACCGGCCTTCACACTCCCTGTGCCGTGCTTGCTGTTGCGGAACAGCGCGTGCACGGCGATTCCTTTGTTATTTTTCCTTTGGCATTGAAAGAAGAGAAAGTAAAAGAGCCGCTCTCCAAGCAAAGCGTCGGGCAGGCAAACCAGAGTCGTGGACTCTGAGCGGCTAATTGATTGGGTACGACCTCATCGATTTCTATTCGATATGCGTGATCCTGGTTTCAAAGACACGCAGTTAAAAATAATCGCCTTCGAAAGAGCTCCGTGTCTCGGTCCCAACAAGGTTCGCCGGGTAACCTTCGGTATGGGCCTCCTGCGTTGCCCAGGGGGTGCTGCGAAAAGGCCTTGTTTTGGGTAGTACAGACTTTAGCGTCTCAAACTGCTACGCATGCAGAAGCGTGCCAGCTCTGGTGCCGAGCGCGAGATCACGATGAAAATACAAAGGAACAACAAAAATTCGAACGCCGTCAAAGCTAAGACGCTAAGCGCGTGAGCCAAGAACAGCCGTTCCGCGCGTTCCAAAGTAGACATGACAAAGAAAAAGAAAAATTAAAGCGTCGCTTCACAGGTGTTTTGACGTCACCACCCAGATATAAGAGACGCGTACCCTAGCGGTAGTGTCATGAATTTGGCACTTTTGATTGTCTTGCGGCGTTGAGTCTGGCCGATTTTTTGCGTCCAAAGGTGTTTTTTCATTCTTCAGCACAAGACAAAATTAAAAAAGCTCAACCAACGTGCCATAAGTAGTGCGAGGCTCAATCCGTTGAGCTTGTACTACCCAAAAGGAGGGCGCTACAGTTTGTTCGAAGCTTCAGCGCAGGAGGCCTATCTCGGTGCCGAAAGATTTCGCGCACCCAGAAGGCTCTTCTGGGCGTTAAGCCGTCCACACACATATGCACTAATTGCGTGTGTAAGAGCATTTGTCGCATTTCTATTTCACCATCCCACATGTCCGCCATGGTGCTGCTGATGCAAACCCAACCACGGGAACCGGAACCGCATGTGCACGCGCTAATCCGCAGCACCGCGGTACAAGAAGCGCTACTGAAGCGCTAACATGGCGCTACTGAAGCGCTAACAAGGCGCTACTGGAGCGCTAACAAGGCGTTACTGGAGCGCTACTAAAGCGCTAATCGCGCGCTATATTAGAACGAAGTCGCGCGCTAGGAAGCGCCACATGAGCGCTCACGTAGCGCTAACGTAGCGCTCCGCTGTATGTGTGAACAGGCCTTTAAGGAGATTTTGACAGCCTGACAACCACAGCAGCGTAGTCTGACAACCGGGGGATGACTGCTTCCGTCCGCCATATTGTGGCTCTGACTCATAGGAACTCTACGCGATTTCTCAGGAATGAACAAGACAAAGAAGCAACGCCATATTGTGTTACCGCGAAATCCGCTTGTTCTAGTGGCCAACAAGCTCCGCCCATTGGCCAAACTCTCTCAGTATAGACCTTTTCTGTTTCCCGTCGTTCTCAGTCACGTGGGTTCCGTATCTGGTATGCGGGGCGAAAAAATATTAAAACGTTTGAACCTGGAATATGCGAGAAAATATAGGTGAGGCAAATCAAGAATGCGTGACAATCTCGCATTTTTCGTAAACACCTTCCAGCTTCGGAGAGAGATCAAAAACATGTTTTACCGCATACCAGAAGTGACGATATTCAAGATGGCTGCACGCTTGTGGAAAAGGTGTATAAACGGCTCTGATTTAGCTCGGTCTGGACGCCAGCGGCCCAGGTTTCGACGGCGAGTTTCCCAACTGAGTGCTTTATGGCGAATTCCACTGGTCGTTTTGGAGCGCGCCGGGATTGACTTTTCTGGAGCGAACCTATTTCACTGGGCGATCGGGATCGAGACGGACGTGTTCCATTGGTCGTTTTGGATTAGCTCCCGCTCCAATCTCGATCTGGATCCGATGGCGAATTCCACTGGGCGTTTTGGAGCGCGCCGGGATCATTTGACCAGATCCGGAGTGGAGCGCGGCCGATTCGAAGACGTTTTCGCAATCGCGGCGCAAACACGTGTTCGACGCACGAGCGACAAAGATGGCGCAGGAGCTCCTAGCAAATGGCGAATTCCACTAGTCGTTTTGGAGCGCGCCGGGATCGACTTCTCTGGAGCGAGCCTATTTCACTGGGCGATCGGGATCGAGACGGACGTGTTCCACTGGTCGTTTGGGATTAGCTCCCGCTCGAGATATCGATCTGGATCCGAGAAAAGTCGCTCCCCCGATTTCGGCGGATTCAACCGGAAGCCAGTCGGGCCAGCCCACGGCGCACACACGTGACTTCCTTTCTCGCGGGGCATCTCGCCTGATCTCGCCTCAGAAGAATTGGTAATGGCCGCTTGCTTACCCCTTGACTCGACAGCCGGTTCGTTTTCCAGGAAGGAGAAGAGAAGAGAAGGTTTTGCCGCGCTAAGGGCATTCCGGTAATCTTTGCTAGACGCTCCTGAGCCATTCCTGCCGCTCGTGCGTCGAACACGTGTTAGCGCCGCGATTGCGAAAACGTTGATGCTTGGAACTTGGAAACAGCCGCTACCAGACACCTGATTTGTTTTAAAAATACCCAGGACGTTTCGGGGGAATGAATCGATCAGATAGCAGGTGGTAGACAAGTATACTTGTCTACCACCTGTCTACCAACGCTGTCTATAGACAGCGTTGAAAAATATTTATTCTACCGATTGTTATGAAGGCCGATGGTGTCGGTGTCGCAGTTTCGAAGCACTGTCAGTTCAGCTCAACACCACGTTACAAAAGACGCTTTGGGGTACTGCCGGTGCTAACGCAATTTTACAGTAGAAATAGGAATTGCATGAAAGAACCATTGCATGAAAGAACCGGACAGAAACACTTCATACGGTGGCGTAAATCCCGAACATATATCAGCGATGTCACTTTCCTCGGTTAGGGCTATCTGCTTTGTCAGCGAATGAAGAAAATTTCGATAAAATAAAGAGCGGAAAATACTCCCCGTGTCAAGTTTTCTAATCACAGTCACTGGTTGATGTCGTACCGTGGTAAATCCCGGCCCTTCGACCGCACTAGCACTTTGTAGAGTCACATTTCCAGCGATTCCGCGCCGCACACGAACGAAGGTAAACAATCAAGATGGCGGAGTGTTCCCCGTGTTGTCCTCGCCGTCAGCGCGGTGTGACAGGGTTGTCGGACAACAAATCGGGCCACACGGTTGCCGGGCGGCAGCAACATGTTGCCCGACTGTTGTTGTTTCCGCGATGTGACAGGGTCGCCCGCAACACGACTTCCCCGTGTTGCCGGTTAGAGTTGTCCAACTGTTCCCTCAGTGTGACAGGGCCTTTAACCCCTTGGCTCGAGAGCCGGTTCGTTTTCCAGGAAGAAGAGAAGGTTTTGCCGCGCTACGGGCATTCCGGCAACCTTTGCTAGAAGCTCCTGAGCCATTCCTGCCGCTCGTGCGTCGAACACATGTAAGCACCGCGATTGCGAAAACGTCTTCGAACCGACCGCGGCGGCCGCGAAAATGGGATTCCCGGGCAGAGGAATGACGGGAAGGCATCCGCCAATCCCGGAGCAGTGGTCATGTTCCACTGGGGATCCATCGGCGGCGCGACCCCGTTCGGATCGTGTGCTCCATTCCGGATCTGGTCAACTGATCCCGGCGCGCTCCAAAACGCCCAGAGGAATTCGCCATTATAGTAACGTTGACTGGAGCAATCGCTGCACGAGCGCTCGTGCAGCCACCGGGAGGATATCGAACAGCCACGCCTTTAGCGGTACGCATCAGATGTGGGGACAACAAACCGTATTTTCTTGTTTGTTTTTGATCCGAGAAATCGAAGATGACGATTCGAAGGCCGCTCCTCGTGCGACTAAAGCATTGTTCAGAGCGAAGCGCTCGTGCCCCGACCGTGCTGGGCGGGGTTCAATTTCTTTGTTACGATGTGTTAGTAAACACCGGACTGGTCGATGCAGCGCCCCCTTATAGTTCGATCTCCTACCCAATATTTACGTAGATTTGTGGCAGCGCCCGCCCCGTGGAGCGCTTCCAACCCCGCCGAGGTTGCACCGTGAAAATCGACGGGGCGCGCCGGTGAACCTAAAGTTACTGGATTTTGGAAAAGTAGCGCCAAGCTTCCCAATGGTTGCCGTTTTGGTTCATGGAATGAGTAGCCCATCCATATTCGCGGCGACAAGTTGCTTTATAAAGACTTTTTTTTTTTTTCTACACCGAGATTTCGTAATCAACGCACCGGCGAAACAAGTGCACATCTTTGCACCAGCGCCAGATGCGGCGTCAGTGCTTGAAGGCATTGAATAGTATTCGCAACTTTCAGCGATGGTGGTACCGCGGTGTGAGAATCGCGCTCCCTTGCTGCTGGATGATCGGCTTCACAATAAAGGTGCTTGCCACCACCTTCCCGACGTGAAAAAAATAAAATAAGGTTCTAATACTGCTCGTATATAGCAAAACTATAATTACTCACGCGTCGCAGACCCAGCCTCGTACTGTTGTTCTACGACGATCATCCAGATGACAGCCATTTTGATAGGCACCAGTGCGCTCCCTATAGACCTTTTTCACAAGGACGCCGCCATCTTGAAATATCGTCACTTCCAGTATGGGCGAAAACATTGTTTTGCCGGCGCCACGCCAATAGAATGCATTTAGGAGATAAGCGTAACCGTCACCCATTCTCGTTTTGTCTCCCCTCTATTTTTTTACTATTTGCAGGTTGAAACGTTTTAATATTTTTTCGTCGCCCATACCGGATATGCCTTCTTGGCGGTCGGGGGCGAGAGTAGGCGGAAAAGGTCTATAGGTCGTGAAAGTTGCGAATAACTTTCCTTTCTTGAAATGCGCAAGAACTTACAATATTAATGTAAGATAACTGTGGAAATGAGCATGATTGATAAGCTGATTTTGTACACAGTGCTAAAGGCGCGTTTTGGCGACAAGCGCTTTCAGGACGATGACGCTCCATATACACGAACTCAACTCTCCTTCGTCACGCCGCGGTGGTGGCGCGTCGGTCGCACTTCCGGTCTGGGGCGGTGGGCAGAAGTCGCCGTGCGAGACATGCATTCCTGTGTTCTCTCGGAAGAAACCAGACAAAAAACCTGCCTTCTCGTCAAAATGCTGCGACGGGGGCTGTACCAAGAGAGCCTGGAAAGGTTTGAAGATCAGTTTTCATGTGTTTCTGCCCCCTCCGTTCGTCCGAGAACGTGAATAGTAGCCGTGAAAAGGGCAAACCAGACGCTGTCGAACTACGATTGCTTGTGCGGGCAACACTTCGTGGTCGCCAGATGTATTTGTTTTGTTCCAACATGAACGAGAAAAAAACCGCCAAGTTGTCCGGACCACCCACGGGTTCAGTGCGTCTTCAAATTCACACGGCCGCCTGATCGTTCGAACTTTCGTCTGCTCTTTCAAACTTGTCTGCTTTTTGTCGTCTGCTCGTTCAAACAAAAGCGGCCCGTAGACCAAACTTTGACCCGGTGATTGCAATAAGAAGTAAATGCAGGCCTCAAAAGGCTCAAGTAGGCTCGGTGTAAACAGTAGATACAAGATGTTGATCATTGGTACCAGTGGCCATCACGGACTTGTTACGCTTGGTCTGTTCCCGCTTCCGATTTTCAGTATCGACGTCGATCATCGCCGCTACCTTCTACACTTTTGCAGCACGAACGACGTCGCGACCGAAAATAGCTAGAAGAATCTCATCATGGTTTTGGCGTCCATTCTGCGGCGTTCATGCGAATGAATCGCCGCACGTCAAATTATTTACGCAAAGTTTAGCGGCGTAACGAGCCTTGATAATTTCGCACAGGCGATTAAAGTGGTAAGACATTGCTATGAGGACGTAGAATCGACAATTTCAACGCGAAAAAGAGTAGGCAGACTCGCACAGACGCCGACAACGTGACATTCCAATGGTTTGTTGACGCGGGACCATAGAGTTATTACAATAAACGCTAGAGGCTCAAGTGGCGCTAGTGTGCTGTTGCATTTTGAAGCAGACAGCAAGCAGTCAGAAATTGACTTCCGGTAATGCATTTCTATGGGAAAAAGCGAGTGCATTTTCTCTCTGCGCTCGATTATAAGAGAAAATATCACGAATAATTTGCACGTACTAGGCACGTCGGAACATTTCTCAGTCACGCAGACGAAATAATTGGTCAGTTACAGCATTTTTATTTGACATTCGTGGCAGGAAAAACGGTGTTAAAACCACTTCGTACGTGTATTTATGTGCACTGTCGGACACTGTTAGCGCGAACACGGCGTCGGCGCTTTCCAGCATGGGGGATGGATATACGTGCCAAACGAACGAAGGACATGTGGAAAACCAAGAGAGACGGCAAGAACTACGCAGTAACACTAGATAAGTAACTTCTTGTGCTTGCAGACGATCAAAATAAATTGAAAGTCACGTAATATAGTCCGATTTGCAATAAATAAGTACTGCTTTATTCTTTCTGCTCATGAATATGTGCGTAGATGCTTGTTCTGGGTTCAAATCATCACCCGCACGCTCCAAATCTTTTCAAATAGGGAGAAGCCAGAGAACAGGTGCCCGATAAAAACTACCCGAAATAGAAAATAATAAGAAAACACACTTTTAGTAGCCCACGTACTTTATTCTTTACGTCTCGAACGTTTTTTTAACCACTCGTAAAGATGCACGACGGGGTCATTTTCATATAGTGACAGGACGGGCATATTAACAATATATAAGCACCAACGGAATGCTGGCGAACTTTGAACACACTTTACATTCCTTTCGGTCGTTATTTTGCTTAGAATCGTCGCTCGTTTCTACATACCTGCCATGGAACAGAGGCTTGGGCCTGCAATATAGCGAAGTTTAATATCGTTCAGTGGTAAAGAAAAAATGCTGTAACTAAAGCAATTACACTTTCACCATATTAATAAAGGTACATACTATCCGGTACAACCGAAATAACAAAAGTTATTCATGTTATTTTCCGGCGAAGAGACAAAATTCACGTGCGTTTTCCCATAGGAATACACAGGAAGACTGGAAAAGTAGACTGCATGCTGTCTGCTTCAATTTGCAACCGGAAGTCCCGTAGACACTAGCGCCAGCTGAGCCTCTAGCGTTTATTGTAATAACTCTATGCGCGGGACGCGGTGCTTCTTGCCCGCACTCCATTGCGTATGCGTTCGAGCTGTCGTCTGCTCTTTCAAACTTGACTGCTTTTTGTAGTCGGCTCGTTCAAACGACAGCGGCCCGCAAACCAAACGTTGACCCGGTAATTGCTTTAAGAACTGAGTGCAGGCCTCAAAACACTTTTGAAGGTTGGTTGGGGTAAGTAGGCTAGGTGTAAACAGTAGATACAAGATGTTGATCATTGTTACCAGTGGCCATCACCGACTTGTAATGCCCGATTATAATTGCGGTTTTCAGTATCTACGTCTAGCATCTCAGCTACGGTCCAAGCTTTTGCAGCCCAAGCGACGTCGCGACTGAAAATAGCGAGCAGAATCTCATCGTGGGAGTCAGGCTTTAGCGCCTATTCTGCGGCGTCCACGTGAAATGAATCGCCGCACGTCACATTATTCACGCAAAGTTTTGCCTCGTACATTTTGCTGAAGCCGCTCAAGTAGTCAGACATTGTTAGGAGGACGTCGAATCAACAATTACAACGCGAAAAAGAGCACGGGGACTCCCACCAACGCCGACAACAACGCAATTCAATGGTTTGTTTATGGGCGATGGCGGGCTTCTTGCCCACCGTCCACCGCGCATGCGCGGTGCCGGTGGCGTCCGCTAGGGGCGCTCCGGTTTGTTTGTAAACATGAGTTGGTGTATAGATATCTTTGCGCGGCTGGTTCAGAACGACCCTTTCGAAGGTTTGAAAGGGCCAAAATGGCGATTGCCATGGCAACAGAGACCGATCAGCCAATCGCCCTGCAGGGTTTTGGTCGTCTATATGTTAGTATCTACTTGTGTCCTGCTAGGCAGGAAAGGCAATGGCACCACCTTCCAGGCAGGATCTAGTTTTACGGCCGTACCTATAGCGTGGCCGTCAAGGCTGATCCGCTATAGGTCGCGTTGGTCGTTTACGCGGGGATGTGACGGCTCAAACGCTCCTACCTCGCGTGGGTCAAGGGTGCAGAGGCGGGGCTGGAGCGTGGAAAATCGTAAGCGCTGACGTCGATCCTGAGCTAAAGAATAAGAAAAGAAACGATAGAAATCTCAAGGAAGCCGACGCAAGGTTAGGCGTGGTAATTTTGCCGCAACTGCTTGTTTACGTTTTTCCACTGCATGCCACCGACGTTTTCTTGGGCAATAAAGCAAGAACAGACTAGGCAACGACCATGCAAGGTATGGTTTGTTACCTTTTTGTGTTCATCACAGTCGTAAGAGATGGAACGATGGAGAACGCGGACCTTTTCCTCTATCTGTGACATGGACTCCGCGAATGCGCCCCACCAGTGTCGTGTGTCGCTTCCGCAGCTGGACAGCAGCAGTGCTGATTTGTCGTTGGAGAGCTCAATCGGTTGGCCAAGTTCGAGCTTATGTAAGTTCGTCCAGCAGCCATTTTGAACGACACAGACCGTATCCCGCAGGTCACGACGCCTAAAGTGTGAGTCCATCTTCCGCTCGCCGATTTGGAGCTTGTCCCACGGAGCAGATTTTCGCCTCCCTGTCGGATTTTGGAAACCGGATCGGATCTGCCACTGGAATTCACCATAAAGCGCGATTCATAGACTTGCGTTGACCTTTTACCCCATTTTCTTGGAGTCGATGGAGCTGTTGCCATAGCGACCTCGCACTCGGCAGGACTCACGTATGTGTGTGAACTAGCCTTAAAGGGGAGGGCACTGACAGGTCAAAATCATATATATATTTTTTTTAATTATCCGAAACGAATGAAAACGATGCCGGGACACTACTCTCAAAATTCGAAACATGGGAACTAAGTATTTGTGAAGTAAAAAAAAAAAAAAACAATTTCCCAAAGCCGCGAATTTAAAGTTTTCGCGCGAACCGCGCCAGTGCAGTGACGTCAAAGATTGAGTCGTCCTGCAACTCAAGTTTCTCTCACCCCTCCGAGCCGTCCCGACCCGAATTGTGTCGTGTTCGCCCGCGTCCCGCGATCAGCTGCTCTCCTCTGTGAGTGCAGCGTATCGCTGTGAGCAGACGACGCTCCACTTTCGAGTATGAAGTCCTTTTAGGGTCCTTTGAGTGATCTCAAATTCTTTGAAACGGCGTGAGGTCGAAGAGAATGCGCAGTGAACTTTTGTGAGCGACTTAAGGGGCCACGTCGCGCCGGTTCTGCGTGAAAGACTGCTCCGGCGGAGTCGCAACCGAAACTACAATACACAAACACCAAACCTAGTTGTTTTGACCGTTTGACGATTTCCTTTTCGAAGTCTGAGAGGTCGCCCGACACCTAAAAAACAGAACTTCGTCCAATTCCCCGACTCACCGATCATCCTCAGTACATGTGCCGATCGCAAACACGTTTTCCGAGGCACGATGAAAAGTTAGGAGGCGACATCAGTCCGGACTCCAATTTTCGGTATTTCAAAAAGAGGGGCTGTAGTGCGTTCGCAATTCCGTTAAAAAAAAATCATTTTTTACGAATGCTGTTATTAAATATTATAGAAATGTCGCTTACAAAGCTTCTAAGTTTTATAATCGACAACGTCACAAATACAAAGAAGCGAGGATGTGAAGAGGAGAGATGAACGCCGAAAATAAAAAGGCGCGAAAATAAAAAGGACCATTTTTCGGGTGTCAGTGCCCCTTTAAAGTTACAATGCGGTGGGAGCAACACGTGCTCGCCGGACCAGTCAACCGCCTCTCTTTCATCGCTTTGCCCCGCTCCTGCGCGCAGGTATGAGCGCGGGAGCGTGATCACGTTGCAAAACCTAGTCGCCTGACTGGTCCCACCGACACGTAGCCTGCACCGCATGTAAGCTTAGGGGTGAACGGCAGATTCACCGCTCAATCCAACTGAGCTTACCCCTTTCCGCCGAAGGCCAATAGCGACTCTGGCGGTTCAGTTTGTTTCCTGGAGAGGGCTTCCCTATTTTGTGACAGAAAATTTCCAGAGTAGATACATAAGGACCGTGATCTCGCTATATTTTCCAGGGCAATAATCTCACCCATGGGCGTACCAAACCGGGGGGGCAAGGGGAGCGCTTGCCCCCCCCCCCCCCCTGTTCTCAGAGTGTGTGTGTGTGTGAGGGGGGGGGGGAGGCAAGGCATGTGTTTTGCCCGGGAGAGCGCCTTTAGAGCGCGCGACACTAGAGCGCCGACGTTAGAGCGCGCGACACGAGGGCGCTGCGACAGTAGCGCGCTTGACATTAGAGCGCACGTCACGAGAGCACATGACCAGTTGAGCGCGCGACACGAGAGCGCACAACCAGTTGAGCGCGCGACGCGAGAGCGCACCCCAGTTGAGCGAACACCGCAAAATGTGTGATGTACCACTCATCGGATTGAAGCATTGGTGATTTTTGATTGATTGAATATGCCTTTAATAAAAAATAAAAATAAAACGGGTATGACTCAGAAATTTCCAACCAATTGTTTACTGAGATCGGAGAGAAAAGGGGGAAGGGGAGTGGGCTGGGGCATATAGGTACCGGCAAAGTTTGCAGTTGAGGGGAGCAGCGAGTGTAAGATTTCTTCACAGTGCTGCGGTGCGCCTCTCGGATATATACTATAAATAGTTTACTTTTTGCTATATTTGGTCTATTCTTGACAGACATTTGGGCTCCGATCTATTTGGTGGCTACTTAGACGTCCCTTGCATAAGTTTAAATGGTATTCTGACGTTTATGTCCGTAAAGAAGAAAGCTCACCGCTAAAAATGTATCAGTAAAACACTCGTCGAAGGAAAGCTCAGCGCAATTTTATCGGATGCAGATCTTTCCAGTCTTTTGACAGATACAGGAAAACCTCCCCTGCAAATCTGTGATATACAAACTCAAAGAACTAATGAAGCTAGGTCAGCTCCATTGTTTTTTTCTGCGAAAAGGCACGCTACAGATATGCTTTTTTTTTTCTGCTCTCAGCTTTTTGTACCACTTCTTGGTTTGTCACACGCAAAAATTTCGTCGACTCATTTTGCAGTGTCATTGCTGAATTCCGCGGCATAAATCCCTGCCAATTTTACATAAAACACGCGATGCCCGAACAAGTGGTCGGTCCGGTCGGGCTACTCGCGCTGGACTGGCTGTGCGCTCTCGTGACGGGCGCTCCCCTCCGCTAAGCCCCTCCGCTACCCGGAACTCTACAGTGAAAGCCATCGGCATGCAGGCGCAGTGGCGGTTTCTTCGTAGCGGAGGTGGAAACACGGTCTACTAAAACTCCCTAATGTCGCTGCGCAATAGAGTCGCGCGCGCTAACGTCGCAGCGCTCTTGAGTCGCGCGCGCTAACGTCGCGGCGCTCTAGTGTCGTGCGCTCTAACGTCGCGGCGCTCTAGTGTCGTGCGCTCCAACGTCACGGCGCTCTAGTGGCGCGCGCTCTAACGTCGCGGCGCTCTACTGTCGGCGCTCTTGTGTCGTGCGCTCTAGTGTCGTGCGCTCTAGTGTTGTACAGCCGTTTTGCCCCCCCCCCCCCCTGAAACAGCCGCCACTAAACAGGGTAAGCACTCGCCGGCGGCACCAAAGGGATACCAAGGGCACCACCGCCCGGCCCTGGGAGGGGGGTTTGGTTTGCCCCCCACTCAGAAACAAGTTGGTACGCCACTAATCTCACCTTACGAAAGTGAATGATGGCTTGGCATATGCGCCTTTGCAAAAGATAGCACCTCATAAAACAACCTTAACTTTGCAGATGGCGAACGCTGCGTGCATAGTTGGCTAATAGAGACTTTTTGTAGACCGTATGCTAGAGCGTATACGCTTTGCTAGAGGGAGCTGGGGCCGTTACTTTGAAGCATGAATTGAGCACGCGCCTATTGGGCACGCTCTCTGCAGCTTACGGTCTACTAAAACCCTCTAACAAGAGTGTCAGAGCGAGCGCCATGGCAGCGCTGATCAAGCGCGCTCGTGTGGATCGCTCTCGCGAGGGTTGCCTCGGCGCTATCACGGGGGCCGTTGTTTTGCCGTTTGCAAGCTAGACAGTTAAGCTGAAATGAATTGCAATGTCTTTTTGTACCTAAACAATCCGGAAATGTAACTAAAGTTTTACTAATGCCAGTGAGAATGACTGCTGTTAGTCTTCTACGAAAAACTTACATGTGATAAGTAATCCACAAAAACTCATGTGATTTGTTGAAGAGCGTTGACAGTCTACTTCTTTGCAGCGTGAATCCTTGCACTCTAACGTAATTACAATTTCTCGAAACGTTTCTTAGATTCAAACCTCACTCATCATGCAAAGTAGATTCATAAGATGTTACCAAATAAGACTCCATGCACGATATTTGTCTGAGCTTGTGACGCGGCTTAGAATATTGCAATGGCCTTGCGTCAAATGAATTTCCCCCGCCACTGGATCGACCAGAAGAGTAAAAAGAAAAACAGGAAAATGATGTGAAAGATGTCTGTGCATTTTATTTCAACATTGATGTTTGCAGAACAAGGAAGTTGCACACTTTACTTGCATTAAAGCAAATAAGGAAACTATCAATTACATCACAATCCAAGTTCTTGAGACAAAATACAGTCAGCAGATCACAAGGTGTCACAAGTTCCCAGCAAGGTGATCTTCAGCAGGGCTTTGTAAGGTTTCTATCATGAGATCTTGCACTTAAAAAAGCTTTCACGGAAAGATCATCCCTTCGGAAAATGGAGCACAGAGACTTCTGGGAATAATTTACAAAGGCTTATAACACTCAGCACAAGGCATCACCGACCGAAGCGTGTGAAGTAAGAAAGTGCCTCTCTGTCTGTGTTCGGGCTTTCTTGCAACACCACATCAAACAGAGATATGTTGTGTAAACATATAAAAATTTTGTTTTATATAAATATATGTATATCCTCTTTGGAAGACAAACAAATTAAGGCACGGCTTCCTCAAGCTTTTCGTACAACAAAATACTGGGGGTGATCTTAATACTTTTATACACAGTCTTTTTAGGAGAAGCATGTGTAAAGTTGACGATTCAAGTATAAGTTACAATTTAGGGGGAGAAGGCTTTGAAAAATTCTCTTGCATATAGTGCTTACTGAGGGAATACCTCCAGAAACGTTCCACTACTACAGAACATTGTTCACAGCCAGTGAACAGCATGGAATTTGCAATGACAGTACACAATACCTTCTTCCTTGCTTCTCTCCTAAAAATGCACATCCGCAATATACACAATCTCCTTGATATATTCGCTTTTTTATGATAAATGCTGCAACAATACCTTCGAGTTATTGTTGCTCTCAAAATATAACATATGATGAAGTAGGAATTCATGTATAATATATATGTATATATTTACAAGATAACTTGATCATTATGGATATAATCCATAAAGCGAAAAGAAAAAAAAAATCTGTCAGGATATTGTGCTGATATCCTGGAATCAAGGCACATGAAAAAAACAAAAAAACAAAACTTTAGTTTGGTACTTTCAGCGCAAAACTGATAGCACAGGACAAACGAGACAGTGGAATACTTTGGCTCTTTGCTGTATCTTGTTTCTTGACATGCTCCACCTGAAGGTAGTTCCACACTTTGACTACTACTTATTCAGGCTGACTAAAACAAAAGAAATATTTGCTAACATCTGAAACCTTTAAAAGTTCTAGCAATAAAATGAAAATGAAATGAGCTAACCATTTTCATGTTTTGCCGTAGCTTAGAAACCACTGATATGGCAAAGTTAGGTTTTGGATCAATTTCATTCTTAAAATCTGTTAACTGCTTTTTCAAAACCTTTAAAACCCCAATCAAAGGGCCAGGTGTCAGCAGACTTTGTGTTAATTTGTTTGAAAATTAAGGTAACATTTAACAATAAAATTAAGATTATTCAAGATGGCTAGATAAATATTGTAGTTAAAGGGTGCACTGAATGGCTCAGGGCTTCAGTGTTTGCATAGCATTTTTTTTCTTTTGAGGTAAATTGTCAACAGCATTGCATGCATAAGGCTGGCTTGATACCTGTTCCTCACATACTGATACAGTATAAAACATGTTTGAAACATCTCTTCAGAAATCTTGCCAAACTAACCCTCTTCACTTGTTCATTAAAAGTAACAGGTGATGCATGTTTTTATAATGCCAACTTGCAGTGTACCCTAGAAGAATACCTTGACAATGTCAAGGTTTTGTTGAACACGAGATATTTGCACTGAAGAGCTATTCAATGTCCTTCACGCATTACAGAAACTTTCTGCAAAGGCCTAGTGGTGCCAAGACATTTCAATGCAAAATAACAAATTTGCACACATTCTCACATGATGTGCAGCCATCCTGATGGGCTAAGAGGAGAGTATCTACCAATTCTTTTGTCCTCAGCTTTTTGTCACCTTAAAAAGCTCGCTCACACTTTTGAGACCAACGACAATGATACAGCAACAAAATGCTCCACCATACACATACACATATTAGAACAAAACAAAATACAATGAAATCACCAGAAGCAACTGCATCAACATGAAGAATGGCTGCTTGAGCAAAAACGGGTCTTCTCAAAAGTTCATGCTTCTTCTGCACAGTTTGCTTCATCAAGAAGAGGAAGAGCAGTCCCCAAGCTCCTCTTCAATGCCTTGGCAGTCCCTTTTGGGCATTCAGTTCTTGCATGCCAGTTTTAATGCCGCACACTTTGGAGTTTCCTTGTCCTGTCTATTAGACTTTCAAACCATAAGATGTACACAGAAAAAAAAAACAAAAAAACAGACACTCCTTCACACATTTTCTCAGTCTTCATCCTTCTTCTCAGGCTTGAGCTCCACCATGGCATGCAGTTCTTCAGGGGTGTAGCCCAGAAGGGCCTGGAGATCACACACAAAGCGGTACACATATCGCTTGCCCGCCGTCTTGTGAATGATGTTTTTATCGTAGTAGTAGCGCAGGCCTCGACTCAGTTTCTCATAGTTCATCTTGGGCTTGTTTTTGCGCACTCCCCAGCGACGAGCTACTTCGTCAGGGTCGGTCAGCTTGAACTCCCAGCCGTCTCCTGTCCAGCTGATGAATCCTTGGCAAGACTTGTCTGTGAGAAGTTCCAGGAGAAACTGCCACAGCTGGATGGGGCCACTTCCTAAAGGAGCCAAAATAATAAGAATGGAATGTCAGCACAGAACACAATGTATACAATATATGTCGTCAAGGAATTACAAACCAGCAGTACCAAAAAAAATTAACGCATAGTTTCATTAAACTTTATAACTTTTAATGATCAAGAAAGTCAAGTGATGAATCAAGTTTTTGGTCAGCTGAATCCCAGAGTGCCATTTTAGTAGAACCCATCAAGCAAACATCCATAAGCTTCTACAGTCCATATCCCTGTACAAATAAACACAAATATTTAGAAGGAAACACAAGAGCACTTAGAAACACAATACCATGATCTATTCAAACAGCAAGTGAATGTCTGTACTAAATATTGCACTACTGATTGACTTCTTGAGACATCTTAAATTCGATCTCTAGCTATCTACCATGCAATTATGAAACATTTAGCAAAGCAAAGCTGATATCTAGCTTATATGTTCATCTGCAAACAAGTACAGTCTCCAACAACATGAAACTCCCTCAAAGCAACAGGCCATGCACTTCAAGGGTTCTTTCATATTACTGGAGGCTGTGCCAAAATGAAGCCTTCTCATAAAATGCCGCAGACACAAAATAAAGAGAAAATGATTGAAGCTGCAAAAGCAATACTACTTCACTACACATTCACTGTCCAAATGAGGTGGTTCAGGCTAAGTGTACAACGAATTCAGGCTATTTGTTTCTTTTTACTAAAGTATATAGCTATGTCCTGCAAACAAGAAACCCTGTCGTACCAAAGAAACACGTCCCTGAATTCCAATTTTGTTACGAAGTTCACTGAGCCATCTCATTTCCGTTCTGTTGGCTGTGGAAGCAGAAAGCAAGAGGACAAGTGTGTCCATCTTTTATATGGAGAAGCAGCAAATGCCAGGGAAGTACAGGTAACAACACACCCTGTACAAAGCTACAGGACAAGCTCATCCATGTTGCAGTATGGCTATGGCAAAAGTCATGCAAGAAAGCAGAAAAAGCATAAAAAAAAATTAAAAATAGGAGGCACAAAAGTTGTTGCAGCTTTCCCTAGCATCTAAGCATGCACAAAGTGGCTCAGCCATGCCAGCTTTCCCTTTAGCAATCATATGAAGCATCAGCAGAGCAACACAAGCAAATGTTAATTTAAAGTCAAGGATACTTTAGTGATATCCATAAAAAATACAAACCAAATGAACACTGAGCTTCCCACATATAGCAGCACAAAGAGAAAAAAATTTCAGCTTATGAAAAGAAGCAGTAAGTGCCATTAACATTGTTATCTACTTTAAATTCTCATGTGGTACACTAACATTGGAACTAATAGTTTTAAGGAAACATGTGCCTTATAGAAATGAATATACAGAAGAATCTGACTACAGCCACTGTCCATTCCAGTAATTAAAGCAGCTTTAAATGGAATGGGACAATATTCAGGGTTATTTTGGCAGCAAGGAATAACTTTGTGACAGCATAACTGAAAACATAATCTAGATGCACTAAAATTCACAAGATCATAAGAAACTTGATTTTGTCACAAGAAATGCTACCCACTCCAACATTGCCTGATTGGTCTTTCCAACTATTAATTTCTTGAAGGATACAAAAAGTCAATTTGCATTAAGATATTTTAAAGGTGTAAAGTATTCCAACCTAACTTTTTTTTTTTAGGTGAAGCAGTGAAGTTAGTTTATGAGACGTTTTGCAAAAAAGACCACAAACGATATAAATGCGGTAGTGCAAAAAAATCTTCCTTTCACGCCAGTGTACGGAACATGACAAATTGAGTTCTACCAATGGGATGAAAAGAGAAGAAAAAGAAAATATTGAGCATATCTCTTCATTTCTGGCTGCAGGACTACAGGTTATCCAAACAAAAAGAAGGGTTAATCCCACCTGCAACATGGATGAGAAGGGCAGTCAATGCATGGCCCTTATAAGGCATCAAGGGGAGTGAGTACTAGTCAAAACCTAGCTCTAGACATATGCTTCCATTTGCAACAGAACGGTAGGGTTTGTTACTCCAAGAACACACCGGAATAACCTGCTAAAACGGCCGCTTGGATGACTGGCTTGCTATCTCCACCATGCTGCCTCTGGTGTGGACCTCCTGGCAGAGGACTGAGGTGACCCAGGTGACCGTCCCGGAGAGCGTGTAGGGAGCCAAAGGAAGACGGGTGGTGGTGGGGCACGCCGGCACCGAGGGGGCCTGCGGTGCCGTTCTGGTGTGCCACCCAGTGGTCGGCCGGGTTCTGCACTCCCGTGGGCACCGTTTGGAATGGGGGCTCGTAGTGGTGTGAAGCGTACCTCTCGGGGAGGCTCATCTCATGGTGGGAGTACCTCTCTGCAAGGGAGCCGAGAAACGCGTAGAGTTAGGTTTGAAAGTAAACATGCAGAAATAGAAACACTCCAAAAACAAACAACTAATCTGTGAAAATAAAGAATAAAAAATCTGTGTGTGTATGTTTATAAAGCCTGAACTTAGTCTGCCTCCATGGGCGACTTGTCTCTCAGCTGTAGATGAGCAATTTAGCCAGTGCGGTACAATCACTAGCCTGGGGTCTTTAACATGCACCATGCAGTAGTGAGACACGACCGCACACCGGTACAATGCTCATCCAGATCGAAACAGGCAGGGGTGGGGATTGAACCCAGGATCCCTGGGTTCTGCAGCGTGAGGTTTTACTCAACGTGCTCCGAGCTGGTGTGTGCTAGACCACTCGGTCACCGATCCCCCCCAGATGATCTGTAATCACTTTGGTACACTGTGTGCCTTAAAGGGATACTACAACGAAATTTCGGCGCTCATTTTTTGATCTATATATGTGTTCAAAGGAGCAGTATCACATCAAACATACCAATATCTTTTTAAAAAAGTCTCGAAAAGGAATTTTAAAACAAATTAAACGATTAGCAAAGAGCACCTGGTGGATGTCGCTAACGCCTCGCTTGTAATGCCTGTGTAGGAACCTTGACAGCTAGTGACGGTGAGTGTCTCGCCTCCGGCCACGACGAGAGAAGAGGGGAAGGAGGAACTCCCGTCTTCCCGAGAATGCCTTTTGTGTGTCGCAGAAGTCGCTATTGTCCCCCTACAAGATTATAGAAGATTAACCGGTCCCTCAAAATTCGTACAAAAGCAGCCCCTTAGGTGGCTGGAACGACTAGGCCATCCTCTCGACGTCAGCCTCGCCATAGTTTTGCTCGTCTCGAGACGACCTACGTCACGATTGCGTTGGATGTCACGTGGTCTCCGCTGGGCCTTCTCCGAGCGCTTGCCAGAGTGGGCCGTTTATAACAAAAAATACAGCCACCAGGCTCAAAATACAAATGTGCGATTGTCATTTACAGATATTGTGGATCATATTCAATCAATTTTTAAACACGACGGGAATATTTCAAATTTCGTTGAAGTATCCCTTTAAATACACATGTGTCATATAAACAAAACTATTCTTTTTACTACCTTTGGTACCCTGTACATCTTAAGCAGAAATCTGGCAAATGGAACTAGTATTGTTTGAAGTTTAGTATGTACTAAAAAGTAGAGGATCTCTTATGCCTCATTTTCAACTAAAAACATAGGCCGCACACAAAGGCACCGAAAGCGTTCGAGAGGTTGGGACCTTACCTCGAAATGTTGACCAGAAATGTCTGAAATGTCTGAGGCAGTGACCATTACCTGTCTCAAGGCTACTATTGGCAAGATGATTAATTCTTTCTACTGAAGAGTTCATTCCTAACCATTAAGCCTGCCATGCCTGGGCAGACTGCGCAATACAGGGGGATGACCGGCACTTCTCCAAATGGGAGAGGCGCAGACTTCATTTTAGTTGAGCAAAATACAAAGGAATGTAAACGTACGTCTGGAGAACTCTTTGCTGGTTGTGTACGTAGGCTGGAACTTGGTCTCGTGCACCACGGTAGAAGTGGAAGGGTAGAATTCGGGGCTGGAGTCGAGGTACGGGGGATGGGACTGGGGCGTCTCGAGGCCATACTCCTGAGACTCGTCGTAGGAGTTGTGTCCCAGGGCCATCTCCTCCTGATTCATGTCGTTCAGCGTGTGCAGGGATTCACTGATGTGGTTGTAGCCTCCTGCAAAATGCAGAAAAAAGAGAGTAAGGAACGTTGCATTCAGATACTAAAGGAGACACGAGAGCAGCTACCCCGTCTGTTGCTGCAAACTGCTTTGAAGTGACAAGGCATATCTAGAAACACCCTAATTTTAGATAGGAGCATAGTCTGTGCTCACCAAACACAGAACACTCCTTTATTTGAACGGGGGGAGAATACTGGGTAATAGGAGTGCCGTTTTAAGGTCGCTGTATAAGCTTGCACGTAAAACTCTCGCACCAATTAAAAAAAAAAGGCCAACAGTGCCTACAAAAGCACTCTTTTACAGCTGAAGCACAACTCAAGGCTGTGGGCACTCACATAAAAGTGACCGAGTAAAACCCACACTCTACCATTCCGAATTGCGCCATTAACGTCAAAATGGCTGCCCATCTTAAGTGAATCCTCATGACTGCTTACCTCCAATGAAGGCAACGAAATAAAAGCAAAAAACTAATATAAAAAAGGGGGAAAAAAGTACGAAACACGGGACAAAACGTGCGCGAGGGAAAGAAGCAAGGTAATTCCGTCTTGGTCCACAACTTCGTGAAAAAAGAGCAAATTACGCGCTGTGGTTTTGAGGCCTCCGCCGCGATTCTCGTTGCTAACAGAATGTTTGCGCAACGTGGTGCTTTTCGGTCAAGGGGGCGCAGCCGAAGCCTCCCTCGGTCGAGTAACGACGCCAGCGCGGGAGGGACGAAATAAAAGCGGGCCGCCAACGGTCCACTGGCACTAGACGTCATTCCGCGCCGAGGGCTCGGTGCATGAAATCGGCCAAGAACAAACACGCATTCAATCAAGTTAAAGTGACGTCGTACACAACAAGGACCAAAGCGAAGTATGGTTTCCTCGTTGCCAAACTAGCCGCTGACTGAACGCCACATTACTTATATATCTAATTAACAGGCGAAGTACACCGACAGCATGAAAGTGAAAGCGGCAGCTTATTAGTCGCTGAAGAATGTAATATTTTCAACTTTAAATTAGGACCTCATCACGACTGTAGTGTCTCAACGCCGCTCCACGCATATTAATATGACAAAAAAAAAAGGACGGTGTAAATGCGGACTCTAAATGATCACCTTACTTGTCTTCGTGTAGGAAAGGTTCCCTCGCTAAACCGCCGATTCTTTCTTTACTTGCCGTTATAGTATCACCAGAAGAAGGAACAACAAATGTGCTTATTTCGTCACCAAGCGCGCTAACCTAAAGACCGAAGGCTGGTTCACACATTCGCGTTGCGTCGTGCAGCGCAGCTCCTCCCCATTGTCTCGTCGTAAGGGTCACCATAGCAACAGCTCGACGCAAGCAGCCTCAACGAAGTTAAAAGCAGTCAAACGCAACTGTGTGAACGAGCCTTCAAACACGCAGTTGCGATTTACCGCGTTGGACTGCGTTGCGTCGGAAAACGGCCGCGAGCCAACGGGTCATCCGTGCTTCGTGTGAAGCTGCAGCTTGAGCGCGCAGCATACAAAACATGGGTGCCTCGGTTACTCACAGTCGCAACTCCGTCAAACGCACTCCAACGTTCTCAACTCTCGAACGCGACTGTGTTTACGGGCCTTTACAGGCTTAGGGACGACCCGATCTTTGGGGGTCCGCGCTGTAGGGCACAGCGGTGGCCCGTCAGAGTCCCTGGGTCGTGTCCGCTGCCACGACTTGTTCACCGGGCGACCGGAAACCTTAATTCAGCGCCTGCTGAAGCGGGCAACAGGTGGTCGCCCGGCCGTGCTACGGGAGCGTTGCGTCAGCGCCGCCGGACGAGAAGGCAGCTAAAACAAAAGCGACTAACGCAATTTTCTCCGATCTAAAAGAGACAGCCTCGAGCCAAGGCTACCCGCTGCCGACCGACTCGCGGCAGAGGCCACCGCCGCAGCGCGCGCGAAGGGAGAGCGGGCGAGCGACGGAACGGACGCAAGTAGACCGCGCTCCCGTTGCTTGTTTCACGCCACGAATTAGAGTGGTGCACGCGAGTGGATGATGATGATGATGCACCTCTCGGAGAGTACGAAACTTTCCCAGGAACGGAACAAGAAGCAACAAGGAGGATGGCCTTCGAAAGATTCGAAAAAACAAGATGCCAGAAAGTAAAAGCGAAAAATTCGTGATTGGCAAGTACTGTTGTAAAAGTATGCTACAGAAATGGATCTGCTTTTTTTTTTTTCTTTGTACACAGCGCGCGGAGAATCAATCGGTCAAGTCCTCCAACGAAATCTAGAGCTTAAAAATGTTTTGACACAAATATGCGACATGATTATATAAAGCATCGTGCCTGGTAGCGGAAATCGCATTCCAGAGGTATGGCATTTTGTGGATTCTAATTTGAAATGTTGTTATCGAGGTCACAGAGATTTTGAATGTGCTTTAAGGTGAAAGTTGGCAGAAGTGCATTTCCTAGAGCGTGGATGTGAGCTTCAGGCAAGAGTTTCATAACGTTTACATTTCCATACATATGTCTGATTTCTTAAGGATTTTTAGCTCGTCCACAACGGCTTCATTGATAAAGAAAAACTCGTCGTTACAGCCGTCATTTTGTTTTCAATATCGCTCATATATTTACTAATAGAGAACATAGGACAATGATCGCAATATTCATTCGCTCACCTCCGTCTCGATGCATTTATTTTTATAACATTACATTAGTTAAACACGCATATGCGTTCAAAATCATCAATTCATTTGACACCAATTTATGAGAAATTGTAGTCCCGCCCTCAGAATCATCAAAGAATGTTATACCTTTATAGACCAATTGCAGTCCCATTCGAATCTTCGGGCTACCAATAACAGCGAGATAAATGGCGACTCTCCGTGATATAGTGCGAAAGTATTACGTAATGATGAACAGGGAGGAAGAAGCTGTTGCGACCACAAAATTTTGGAAACGCTATAGTCTTAAAACAGTGCGCAGCAAAAAAGCGCATAGGTAGTGAAGCTCAGTCATGTTTCATCACGTACACGCTTTTCTAAAGTCAGTGACCATAAACGCCCATGGACAGATGTTTAAAAGGAAGCGAAACAAAAAGAGAATAAAGAAGAACGAGTGTTCGTGTTGCAATTACCAGTGCACGCACGCGCGAAAGAATATTCCCATTTTTAGACACCGCCAGGGTTTTCCCGATAAGGCCTTCGACTTGACGAGCGAGAGAGACGTAAATTACTAAAAAAACCAACCGAAGCGAAACGCAGCCCTCTGCAAGACAATACTGGTTGGGCGGCACACGAGCGAGGTCGCCAACAACTGCCAAACCAAATAAAACTGGAGTCGCGAGCTCAAATAGAAACGCCAGGGTTTTTCCGCGTCAGCGCCCGATTTTCATCCGTCCCAGAAGAGTCACGTATGACCCGGGAACGTCAGGCGATTTTGACACAAGGGTCGTTGGTCGTTGGACTCCCCTATCTGTTCTTCGTAAAAAAACTGCATACTCCAATCCTTCGGCAAAAGCACTAACTAGGGCATGCATGCTTTGTCCGCCGAACGGTTCTCTGGTCGAAACGTCTCTTCGCAAGCCTAGCATTTCTGAGCCTCGGGAAAAGCCTCAGAATGCAGAACCAATGCAACTTCCGGTGGTTTCCTAGCCTACGCACCAAACGCTACGAGCCATTCTATTCGATCTAGCGCTGTGAAAGCATCACGTGACTATGCCCCCTCGCGTCGCTGTTCCCCTCCCGAAGGTCGCGTGACCGTCACATTTCCTTGGATTGGCTTAGACGGCTTGCAGTATCCGCTCCGATCCACCGTAACGGGAAACGAAGACTTGCCACTTTTTCAATACAGTCTAGAAGATTTGACTTCCCCCGCCTCCATTGTAGAGGCCATGTTTAGTCCACATACATCGCAGACGGTAGAATTTGAATCAGTGAAAGAGAGAAAGAGAGAGAGAGGCAGAAAGTAGCATGTTGATGGCGGTCCTTTAAATGTGTCGCATACATACGAGGACGCATCCAACAGAATTATAATTGTGGGAAATAAGCTGCCTTCTCAGAGGTATCCGTCATCACATCTCACACTCGTCAAAAGAGCGGCAGAGAGTACAGGAAGGAGAGGAGGGAAGAGACACCAGGCGTACCCTCTGCGGCTGGCTTGTCATCTCAAAGTGGGCGCGAGGAGTCGCCGCCGATGACATCTGGGGTGGCGCGATAAGCGGACGCACGGGACAGGAAACGCTATCGGCTAGCGAGATAACAAAAGGCGAGAGAAAGAGCACGTTGGAGTCATGGGTGCGGGAAGAGGCGAAAATAAAATAATTAAAAACGAGATTTGGGGAACGACCCGCGTCGAGACAAGGGACCAGCTCCGCGTTATCTGAGGACGGCACACGCGCAGCTAGGTCGGACTGCAGCGGATGCTACGAGCCATGCCAGCAAATCCAGCGCTGGGAACATACTACGTGACTACGCGCCCCTCGCAAAGTCACGTGACACTCGCACGGCGTTGGATTGGCTGGGTTTGCTCGTAGCGTCCGGTGCGGTCCATGGCAAGATGCAACGGAGTATAACACCGGACTTGAAGGCATACCGCCTTCCGAGGCGGTACCGTTAGGAGAGGGCCAGTGCATCCACCACGGATGGGACAGATCCTGAAAGCGGGCGAAACCGAGGCGGACGCTTGTACACTTTTTTTACTTTAAGTCTGTTTCGTCAGCTCTCTTTTCCTTCCTCCAAACACTCACGCGCGCTTGAGGATCGAGGAGAGGCTACTACAACAACGAGAAAATGTGACTTTCGTGCGCGTGGTACCGTCGCGCTATCCCGCTTCGTCATCTTGACGTGACTAGGAAAGTGCTGACTTAAGTGAACTAGGAGTCGATAAGTATACGAGATTGCATCTCTTAGGACAACGGGAGACGCCCTAAATTAGTGACCTGTCCGCGCATAATTTTTTTTTTTTTCGACTCTCGAGGTTAGATTTGAAGAGAGATGTTTAGGATGCAACTTAGCGTCGTTGGAGCCACGGAGCCACTCACTATATCGCTCGAGAGAACTGTTCACAGGGGTGTGCCGGACCGCTGACCGCCCTCCGAATACATCTTTTTCAGATGTTATCACCCGGGCGAGAAAACAAACTCGGGGCTATGGACGCAGGCGTGCCGTCCGATCATTTCGCGGGAGAGAGCTACTGAGCACGCTCAGGACGCCTTCCACAGCACAGTGTACAAAGATGGAGGAGGCGATTATTGGAATGGTCTATACAACGCAGCCCCCGAGTCAGCGACCCTGCGCGTACAAACCAGACCACACGGCACGGCGCCGCTGCTAACCGTGGCACACTCCAAACATCCGCCGGAAGCAATCCTCGAAGCCCCGGCGTCGACAACAGCAACAAGCACAAAATGAGCTAACTAAAAACGACGGCTAAAGCCGAACAGCACCGCCCTATGGAAAAAGGTTTGCGTTGGACAAACCCCCGCAAGGAAAAGAGCTAAAGCTTAAAAGAAAAAAAAAAAAGAAACGCAATCAACAAGCCGTAGTTCGTAAAACAAAGGTTTGCGCGCGTGTATACGCTCGCCCTCTATCGGGCTTTTTCGCGATCCCAGAACAAACCCAGGAAAGGCGGGGTCCCCCATATATGCATGGCCCGCAAACGCGAGCCAGCCTCCAACCGTGGCGCCGTTTCCGGCGCCGCAACAGGTGAGCCGACCGGGACACAGGAGGGCCCCGGTCAGCCGAGCACGAGGGGGAAGCCCGCCGTGTGAGCCGTAACCCCCCCCCCCCCCCCCCAATAAAATAAAATATAAAAAAAAAAACTTCAATAACACCGAAGCAGCGCCGCTACGCCTAGAGAGAGCGGACCCCAAACCCAGCTCTCTCCCCGATCCTGGAGTGTGCAGCGAGTCTCACAACCATTTCCGATTCGGACTCTTATTTTTATTTCTGGGTGATGGTTGTTTCAATCTGGAGGCGCGAAAGTGCGCGCTAAGGGTAGCCCTCCTCCTTTTGCCGTTGTTTGCGCGAGTTGTTCGAAGCGCATAATGCGCGAACAGGAAGCTGTAATTAGCGGAGGAAGTGAGATCGCGCACCCTCGAGTGTAGAAAAGAGCGCGGCGGAGTCCCGAAGGCGTGTGATCTCCGAAGCCTCCTCCGGGCTCCGCGAGAGTGAACGGGAGTGGGGGATTTATTTTAAAGAGAGAGCCCTTGGGGAGCCGTCATAATTAGGAGCGGCGGCGGAAACGCGGGATCGCGGACTCTTCCGGTTTGAAGAGAAGAAAAACAGTATCACAGACGAGCCTGTTCTTTCTCTAGTGTCAGCAAATGAGCGAGTTTGGCCCTGACGTTCTTGTCGATCGCGGTGGTCCTTGATAGTTCCGAGTTCTGCGGATGATCCGATGCGAAACGTACGTAAGGTCATTCGGCGAACAACGGAGCTTATTTTTGTGACCCTACCGCTGCTGTCGATCGCGAGAAGCGATACCTCGTTACTACACAACAACGCCGAGTTCTCAGAGGTATCTACTTTGTGTGAATTCTATGTTTTCAATACTTTGAGCAGAACGTGACACCATAAAGTTTGAAGTTTGCTCGCAAACCAAACGTTAGTGCTGGTAAAACTGCAAATCCCAGCAACATTGGCGTGCAGGATCTTGTTTTCGTAAAAACAGTAGTAGTAGCAGCAGTAATAATAATATCTATTTCGCTATGTCAAGTCGCAATGCCACATAGAGGTGGTTCGCCCGTACCAAGGGCTCCTCGGGCATCAGTGGAAAAACAGCAATTCGGTCGGTGTTGTCACTTTAGATTTTGCAGGACTGTGTCTCACGACAATTGCTACTCATCCCTCCTTAACTTTTTTTTTCTGTTTTGTTTCTTATTCGTTACGTGTACCGCGTTCTTCGTACATTAGAATCCGAGACCAGTACCTCCAGCATCTCGTTTCTTTCCCAAACGGCATTCGGGACTAAAAAGAAGAGGAAAAAAATCGAAAGGGGAACTTGGGAAAGAAGGGACGCGTGCTCACCGTCGATGTAGGTCTGCGACGTGGGCGCGGCGGCTCCATTCATGACAGGCGTCACCTTCTGCTCGGGCATCGGGAAACTGCCTCCCTGCTGGAAGAACTCGTCCAGCTCCGGCACGCACACAGACTCGTACAGGTTGGACGGCACGTTCTCCAGGGACGCGCGCTCCTTCTCAACCTCTGCAAGGACAACGCGCCCAGAGACACATGAGTCCGCTGTGCGTGTCGCCGCACATCGCGTACACATAGCAGGCGGCTCCTCCGCGCTCGGGTTCGGCCGCCGCCGCTTTCAGCGCTAACATCTGTTTGCGAGCTCCGCCGATTCATGTTCTCCGCCGCGGCGATGGCACAAGTCGCGAGTTCTAGCACAGTTGTTCGCTTCTGGTCGGGAGGGCACGCGCACACATCGTGTACTCAATACACGGGAACGAGAACAAAAATAAAAATAAAAAAATAAAATAAAAAGGCAATAACACTTTATTTGCGGCATGCCATCGCTGAAAAAACGTACTGGAAAGATTTGTTTTCCCCCGTGTAGATGGCACTGTTTTATTACGGTTTACTGTGATCACTTGGTGCAACTCAATGACACAAAAAAAAAAAAAAAACGGTCACTGAAAACTTCGATGGCGCCAACTTCATCGTAGTGGATCATGGTTTGTGCATACTCGTTTGGGAGCAGACGAAAGGAAAATAATTTTCCGGCAAAACAAATACATATACATTTGAAAATTGCGACACGCTTAACTCGAAACACAGATTAGGCCGCACGACAATTAATGAAACCCGACAATAACATCAAAATCTCTTCCGGGCAGGACATTACTGGTAAAACGCATGGCAAGAAAACAACAAAATAAAACGGTTAAATTCGCTAACCCCAATGCCATGAAAGAACGAGAATCCGTAGCTCTGACAGTAGCCAGTAGGGCTAACTCCAGTGGTGTCCAACTCGCGGCGCGGGAGAGGCAGCGAAAAATAACCAAGCGCAGTAGAGGCAGCGCCTTGTAAAAGATCGAGAAAGTGACACCATAACGCACTATCATCGTCAAGCTAAATACACCACACAGAACTTATGCTGCACTATCTGCGACCTTTTTATCTCGGCAAAGCTGCGGAGCCACCTGTGAATTAGTCAATGCAAGTTCTCATTGGCAACGCGTTCTTTGAGTATCATGAAAGACATCTGTTCGCATGGAGCCGCAACAAGAAGAGGTTCGGTTTGACTGTGGAGCTGATTGGTCGAAGTACAACTGCTTGTTATTGGAATAGGCGTCTACGATAAGAGATGTGCTGACGTAGGCAGAACCCGTTCTTGTGAGTCATGCAACCGCTGGCCTTTCCCGCCCCCGCGCAGCAACAGTCGTAATAACCGGCGGCAGACAAAAGTGATAAAGCAGAGTGGTCTGTCGTAAGACAATGGCAACTTTCTTTTTCTCTTGTCTGTGTCGAATGTATTCGGAATAATTGTCCACAACGCAGAGGCTGTACGCTAGCCGGGTCAAGGATGCCCCACAAATGAACCAAATTTGTACGGGTCTTAAGCAGACTGGCCACAATGCCTCGGTCTCTACAATAAACCGAGTTGTCTACGCGTATAATACACGGCTTGAATGCAACGTTCCGAACCGCGCTGAAGTTCGACCACGTGACGGGCTTTCAACAAATGCCAAGGCCGTCGTTATTAGCTCTGAGATGTCTCGGTGGCGTCCTCTTATGGTTCCCATCATAGAGTCACTATAACGTACGCTAGAGGCTCAACTGGAGCTAGCGTTTACGCGACATCCGGAATGCACATTGAAGCGGACAGCAACCAGTCTACTTTTGCGCGTGCATTTAGCCCTCTTTATCGGAAAATAAAGTGGATCACTATTGTTATTTGGGTCGTATCGAATAGTTATGTACCTTTATTACCATTGTAAAAGTGTAATTGCTTTTGCTACAGTATTTTTTTCTTAATCAATGAACGATGTTAAACTTCGCTATATTTAAGGCCCAAACCTTTGTTCTACAGCAGGTGTGTAAAGGCAAGCGAGAGTCTAAGCCATATAACAATCGAACGGAATGCAGTGTGTTCAAGGTTCGCCAGCATTCCGGTGACGTTTATGTATTGCTAATATACCAGTCCTGTCTCTATATTAAAATGACGCCGTCGTGTATCTTTAAGAGGGGATATACATTAAAGGCGTAAAAAATGAAGTATGTAGGCTTTATAAGGTGTCCCTTTTTATCATTTCCTATGCCGGGCAGCTTTTACCGACACCCGTTTTCTGGCTCCATTTTCAAAGATTTCGAGCGTGAGGGTGATGTTTCGAACGCAGAGCAAGCATATTCGCACATATGCACGAGCAGCGGGAATAAAGCAATTATTTATACTTATTTTGATCGTCTACATACACAACGAAAATTGACAATTGAAAATTGACAAGCTAAAATAGCCACGAAAAAAAAACAAAAAACCTTGTTAACTCTATCCACTTAGCCCGAGATGAGTAAATAATGTTAACAATGTGTTTTTCATGTCTATATTAGCTTGTCAATTTTCAATAAACTTCAGTTGAGAATGCGCCATGTCCTGTTTCCCTTCGTCAGTGTCCCTGTGTTTTTTCGGCGCTGTTTTTCGTTTGCAATGAACCAACTGGCCCAAATCTCCACTTTATTGAATTTGAAAGACAGAGACTGTAACTGACCAATATTTTCATTTACGTGATTGCGAAATGTTCTCAGCTATTTACTACTTCATAATTATTTATAATGTTTGCTCTTATAATCAAGCGCATAGAAAAAATGCACCCGCATTATTGGAAGTCAATTTTCGACTGGTTCCTGTTTGCTTCAATTTGAAACAACAGAGTAGCGCCAGCTGGAACTGTAGCGTACATTATAACTCTATGGTTCCCATCCGTGACGTCAAACCCAGGGTTGACCTCGCCGTGACGTCACGAGTTGTACATCCTGGCTACATATCATCCGTTGCGAACGACAAGTTCGACAGTGCGTGTAAAAACCACAATGGAAGCTTGGAGCCATCGCGTCCGTCTGACAGTACTCTGCCTCTCGTCCGATGAAAGCAAAACTAATCCAACTAAAGACTTCTCGCCAATCATGGAATCTCGACCACAGCGACGCTTTCGATCGCTCACATCGCCACTGAACACACACACTGACTGAACAAGATGATTAGCAGAAGAGTGAAGTTCGCACTACCGGACGAAGCATAAAAATAGCCACAAATATAATCAGCACGAAATCCGGCTCCGGACAGTTTGTGCTTAGCGCCATCCATCTCCTAGACAAGCCAACGGAGTACGTTCAAACTTCATACAGAGATGCCATGACCAGTACACTTTGCGTGTGTAAAAAATGAGAGCTGTCGGCAGGAGAGTTTGGAGAAAAAAAAAATGCGGATTTGAGGTTGACGTGTTTACCCCCCGCCAAAAAGGCGCGAAGTTTAGCTTCGGAACGTGCAGCCCGGTGGGCACCGACTATTCTGCCAATGTAAGCTTTAATTTTATTGGTATACTTTATTGCTTTTATGGTAACCAAATTGGAGCAATCTCTCTCTCTCTCTGTCTGTCTGTCTGTCTGTCTGTGTATGTGTGTGTGTGTGTGTGTGTGTGTGTGTGTGAGTGTGTGAGTGTGTGTGTGTGTGTGTGTGTGTGTGTTAACGAAATAATTATTTACGTAACGAAGTACGCACAGAGCAAAACGCGACAATCTGGTATTTTATGATGCCCATGTCAATAACGCACGAGTCACTTGGTTGCGCCTGAACCTGAACCATATTCTTTTTCTCCCGGTGTCTAAGATGATCGGAACGTCTAAAAAAAGGGGGGTTTCATAGCGCGAAAGTGATATGAACAAAGCTTTTAAAAGTGTCATGCAACAGCGTCACTCCCTGGGCACTGCTGCCACACTTCTTGGCGTACCAAAAGATGTGCTTCAAAGGCGAGCCAAACGACTCAGGTAATGTAAAAAAAACAACGGCTCTACCAAAAAAAACAAAAAAAAAACGGCTTGGCTACAGAAGGCGCGTTCTTTCCGACGTTTCAAGTTTCAAGAACATTTCCTCTGCACCTAACGTAGGACAGAAAAAGAGAACGAGCAGGTCGGGGAGCAGCATTGTTCTAACGTAATCTCCCCACAAGACAAAGCTGATGTTGGCGAAAGCAACCAAGAACCAACGTTCCATAGCTTCCCACTCATAAAAAACAAAAAACAAAGTGATACAGAAGAGTAGGATGCTAGGTGATCCCTCGGAGAAGCGCGCAGTGTCCGAGCGTTCTGCAGACCGTGCGATGCACAAAAGACTGGCAGTGCCTGGCATGCAAAAAAAGCTTTGAAGCCAAGCAGCCCCGCATTCAGTATAAAAGGAGTGTATGGGATGCAAGGTGTGGGCTCATGAAGAGTGCGTTGAGCTCACACAGTGCATTGAACTTGAACACGGTGTGTTTCAAGTTTTTATTTTTATTTATTATTATGGCAAATACTGTACGCATACCCAGGTTTCTAAGTATGTCTCATTGTACCCCACTACACTGTCTCCTCTTGCCCCACAGGGCGGGGCAAAATGAAACATTGTGTCGACTTTCAGATAATGTCGCTTTGCTTAATGTTTTGCTCGCTAAAGGTAGACTGGGCATAGAGTCAAGACATCTAAGAATATCCCCATGCTCTGTTTCGTTTTATAATTATTGAAGCAAAAAAAAAAAAAAAAAAACTACAGTTGAAATGAAATGTTTTTGTCTCATTTTGCCCCACCTTATCCTTAACATAAAGTCAGTTTCGAGCCGAGCCCCTATATACACCAACTCAATTCCCTGACGTCACGGCCGGCGCTGCTGCCGTCACTGAGCATGGGCGCACGCATCACCTCACGGGAATCTGGTTCATGCGCACGAACAGTGCCCACACCTGCGTCGGGCAAACGCGGGCTGTTTGTAAACACAGCGTTGATGTATATCAGCCAAACGAGGAAAAGACGTCGTTCTGGTTTAAGCTATCTCTCCAAAACAGACTCTATAAACCCTGTGCGGCCGACACAACCCGCCAACGAAGCTCAGCGAGCACACGCTTTTCACATATCCCCATTTCTAGCGCGCTGTTCAGCGCATTTTGATGTTAACGCCGTAACGGAGCGCGAACGCACGTGCCTCTGCAAGCTGCGCGCTCCTACAGAGCGCTCGCTTGCGGGATCGAGGTGACGCACGAGGGCGACCTCGTTAAACGAGAATCCAGTTCAATCACACAGAGACAAAGTCGGGCCAATGAGACAGACCGATCGACCTGGCATCCGCTGCAACTGGTTCGACGTAAAGTACACCTGCGGTTTTATTTCTGCTATTTTTTGTCTAGTTCCCTTTTATCGGCTCTTTCGACCTGCGGTTTTAATTTTGGCGACGGCTCTCGGTTAACATCTTTTTCTCTTATTATGGCGGCTCCATTTCCCGTCGATGAGCGTAAACACATTATTCGGGCGAAAAGCTCATTGCTAAACCAAAGTTTTTCCTCCACTGTTTTTTTTTTTATTATTCGTTTTCTTTTTTTCTGTTTTATTTTTTAACACCGTGGAGGAACTTTGTATAAGGTCAGTGCTCTATACGAGTAGTACAATCGAAGCGCGTGCGGGTTTCGAATCTTGCAGGCTCATACCTTATGCGCAAACACGATGGTCCTCGGCAGCGCTCGCTAGCACGTATACCTAGAGATGATTGCACTGCGATCTAAATAAAGGGCATCAACTAAACTCAATGGTATAATAACGTTTGCGGAGAAATTATGTAAACATCAAGGTACAAAACAAAGCTAGAAAATGACTGAGCAGAGCAAAGAAGCAGGTGCAGAAGGGAAGCGGTGGGCAATGGACAATTTCCGGTGTCACGAGTCGTTCTACGAGGGGTCTGTCGTTCTACAGACTACTGTATATCAAGGTTCGTGAAACATGTAATCATTATCCCTTCAGTTCCGCGCCCCGTGTCTGCGCTGTAGAAGGAACTTTCGCTAATGGAGAGCATGACGCCAACTCTGATATTTTTAACTTGGATCGAGATCATGTATATATAGCATGACGGCAACCCTGATTATCATTTTATATATAACATAGATCGGGGGTACCAATTAAACAAAAAGATGCCTGGTTAATATTAGTTATAACTTATAAGTGATAACCAGCAGGTGAGGGAACAGAATTCTTCAATACAAATCCATTGAGTTTGCAACGGCAGGTGTGCCGTAATGGAGTCCAGTGTGTCTTGAATTTAATTTTCCTCAAACTCTGTTTTTTTTTTTGTTTTTTTTTTTGGTTTTACATATTCAATGTTTTGTTTTGTCAATTTCTGGTGTCGGATAAGAAATCGGTGTTTATCGGGTGTTAAAGCAAACAAGATAGGATTCCCCAATCTCCAGAGAACATACGAACACTTGGAAAACCTCCATGCAATGAATAAAGAAGGAAACGAGATAAGGGTTCCCTAACAAAGAAGTAGCCTCGCGGTCAGTTCAGTGCGGCTGTATTCGCAGTAAATACAAAATAAATCTGTTGGAGACTTTTTTCCCATGAGGTTTGGTTTTTCTTATCGAAGGAAAACTTCAATTCGCGGTTTCTCTGTTTTCGCCGATTTCGAGAAAACCGGTTCGGCGGTTCATTTTCGGGGTTTATCGATATTTACCGTAAACACGGAACCATAGCCATATCCCAGTCCAAGCTGCGCTGTCTCAGCACAACCTGGCACCAACCGAGCGTTTTGTAAGTATCATTCACACACCGACTCTTGGTCACGTCAGTTGACCGACATCGATCCACGACGGCCGAAAGTCAGAGCAGCTGAGCGCGCCGAGTGCTTGAACGGACCGAGATTCTAGCGAAAAACCCACGCGGCTCCTAAATCAGAACCTCGCCACTTTACGGGGGATCCAGGCGGCAGGTGCTGACACCAACGGACTACGGAGGCAGCCAAGCGTGCAATCTCTCGCCCGGCGCGTGCAATTACACGCACCTGATCTTGGGAGTACAGAACCACGCAGATCTCACGATCCGAGGGACAGCCTGTTAGCCCCACAAGTCCTGTCTGCATCGGAACGGTGAACCAGGATTTAGAAGGGCGACTCCTCCAAGCATGACGTCCTGATGGCCTTTTTACTGACTCATAGGTTTCCCCTCCACGCGCGATTGCAGGCTAAAACAGACACGCAGAATGAAATCGCGAAGAAATGAAGTAATGTTTTCGTTTAATTTTCTGGGCTGGGGACTCCCCGGTTAGAAATTTTGAAGAGCGTGATCTGCGCGACGGACGCCGAAATAGCTGTTAAAAAAAACCAGACTCCGTAAGGCTGTCGCCTCTTCAGCAAACTTGAGTGATCATCAATAAATACGGGTTAGGGGAATGAAGCTATTTTGATATGGGCATTGCAGTATTTAATGAACAAGATGGAAAGCAGCCCCGCGCGAGGTAGAACGGGTAATCGAATCGAGGGACTGTCATTGGGTGGATGCGTGATGTTAATCAAAGGCACATTCTGAATTACCTGAATCGACGAAGGAGACTTGTCGAGGGAGAACACAATTTCGAGCGTCGTGGTTTGCGATGTGCGACCTTTGCGAAACCGGCGGCGCACCGAGTGCCGCATATCGAAAGCGTATACACGTACGCGTGTTTGCGCGTTTTCGGTCCGATATCCGGACGTATCGCTGCCCGGCAACGGGGCGACGCGAATCACTCGCGCGCACGAGCTTCACGCATTCCCCGCGCGTCGTCGATCAAAAACTCCGGTGACGGCGGTATCCTAGGAACCGCAACCATCGAAGGAACAGCTGTCCCGTAAAGTGACCTGAACACCTCCTGGTAAATACCACGAAAAATATAATCGTGTAGCTGGGCCACTTAGGAGTGAAAGCCGAACTTATTCCTTAACGCGAGCGAGATGATTTGCCCGAGGTCTCACACTCACGCGACATCACCCGGACAAACTCGCTTACAGAGTTGAGATGCAAATAACCTTCAGAAAAAAATCTAATTAAGTGGCGAAATGTACGACTCGAGTTCCGCAGCGTATGTCAGTGACAGCATAAAGAACAAAGAGCATGTCGAGTGCTGGCAATCGTATTATAGCCCCCGCAACCATTTAGAATGCGGTATTAGCCGATAAGAAGGCCAAAGAACGAATCACGAAGCCAGAAGCGTGAGTGCAAGTGTCAGTGACTATAGCATCATCCGTATCCTTCGGGACAGTCTATAGTCGGCACCGGGGACTGTGCTGCATGCGCTCGGGCTGTGCGGCGTCACTGGAAGGCACGCGCCTACGCACGACTCCGGCCCATAAAGACCACGTGGAGAGCGGAAGGAACCCCGCCGCACACAAAGACTGGAGTCGGAACCGATTAAACCGTCCGTCGACCGACAGGAAACTTTTCTGCGTGTGCGTTGTTTATGGATGCGTCGGGAGGATGCCGACCGGAGGTAGGGAGGGAGGGAGGGGGGTGTGTGCGCAACTTACGCAGTCTGCCTCCGGGAAGGAAGAGCCTGTGGGAGCTACCGGTCGGAAGTTGGCAGAATGTCGCTATTATGGCGCCCGGGGCCGCTGCCTCCGGTGTCGGATGCGGAGCCAGGATGCGCCCGGGAAGGACTAGGCCAGCACAGTCCCCGGCGGGAGCACGGTGGGCGCAGGATCGCTCCGTCGGCCGGCACTTGAGCAGCAGAGACCGCAACAGGTCCGAATCACCCAGCTTGGATCGAGCGCGCCACGGGCCGAGCACGACTCTCGGACTAGCGCGGCAAGGGCCACCACACTCCTCCCGGAGGAGGACCTCCGCGTGCCATCGAAGGATTTTACTTGCTTGTTCGGTGTTCTGGCCTTGGCTTGCGACGGCGGCGGCGGTGGCGCAAACGACGCACGCGACACTTGGACGAGGAGGCAGCGGTGACACTTTTGCACGGCGGCGGCGGCCGACGGGGGCGAGCAAGCAAGCAAGCGTCGCGCGCGAGGACGTGAATGGCGGATCCAGGTAAGGTCCCACGCGGGACGGCCCGGTCCGCTGCTCATTGGCTCAGAGACGGGCGGAGGGGTGCCACGCTCGGATGGCTGCCTTGTTTTTCGCTTCTTGTTGTTTTGCCGCCTGCTCCCGCAGCCTCCTTTTTTTTTTTTTTCGCTCGCTCCGTTATTTTCCTTTTTTTTTTATGTCTCTCTTAGTTTGAGAGCGCCGCCGCCGCCTCCACCACTGCCGACACGCGTCAGGGGGCTCGCGAGGGGCGCGCTTCATATACCCCCCCCCCCCCCCCCCCCTGTCCCCTTCCCCCAACACGGCCTCAGCGCTGCCCATTCGGCACCCTGGGGTCACTTTTCTTTTGTAAGTTGCCGAGGCCTAACTCCACCCCTCTGTCTATCCCTCTCACTCTGTCAAGCAGGCTTAATTGTGGTCGTATCAAATTCGGACGGACAGTTACGTACCCGGGGTTTGAGCTCGCCAGCTTCTCCGACATGGAGAGCACCAACCACAGTGCCCATTGAGAATGGCGACGCTCTGACATGGAGTGTGCGGCAACTGGAGAATTGGCTTCTTGTTCGGTCCAATTAAACGGTCGGTGCGGCTGTAATAGGGCGGGAAAGAGGGGACCAGGATTGCCAGACCCCTCTAAGGGGGACGCCTCGTGCTGGCTGCGGTGCGCCACGTAAAAAAGACCTCGTTGTTATGGTGATATACTAGAGCGGGTAATTGACTTAATCGAGTTCGTTTACGGGGGTCTTCGATGCTCTGCCAGTGGCCATAACGAGCCCCCCGTGGGAAGCTGTCGTAATCGTAATTCATGTTAAAGCAAGAAAAGTTTGTCGGAAGACCAGGTTCCAGACTTGCACGAAGTGGGCAGAAACTTCGTTCGACATTTATCGAGACAAGCGTCGCCGACGCTAGTGAGCTAGCAGGAATAACGTGCGAAATGTAGCTTGGCGATGTGTCCGCTGAGACTGCTTCGCGCAAGGTTTTCGCTCCTTTTATTTCGAGCTAGAACGACAATGTATTTCCCTTTCTTGCCATTTGCGTGTTAGGTTTTGAACGCCAATATCTAAGGAAAAGTTCGCGCATTCAAGCGGATCAACAGGACGAGAGATGCGCTGTCGCCTTATTGAGCGCAAAGTGATGAAAAATATGGTTGGCACGTCCATGCTTAAATTTGAAATCAACGCAGCAAACCTTTAGACGTTAGAAAGCGGATACCGCAAGGCCAATATCACGCAAATGAAAATGTCTAACAATTGGTTAAAAAAAAAAAAAAAAAAAAACTTGAAGCGTTTTTACGTACAACTTATCACCTCGTACACGAGGTCAGAAAGACACGAGCTCTCAAATGAGAAGGAGTGGCGTTACCAGAATGACTTTTTGAGTGAGGCCAAACTCGGCGCAATTAAGGGCCGCAATAGTCGCTCAACGACGTGCGAGATTCAAACGCTCACCTCGACACAAGGCTTCGCAGCGGCAAAACACAAAATCGTTAGCGCTTCTAAAACGCACTGGTGAAAAATAACAGTCGCCCTGCGGCGGGAAAAAGGAGCTGATGAAACCGTGAAAAGGTGGCAATGAGAAAAAAAGAGAAAGGTCACTTAGGTTGACATCATCTGCGCGCCGCCCTTCGGCCGCGGGATCTCACGGTCGACATGTGCGCGATACAACTCACGAACCAATAGCGCCTTTTTTTTTTCTTTTCCTTTCGAAGCAAACGATAGGCGCTCACACCTCTAAGACGCCATCCGCCGCTGCAGTTTAGGAAACAATAGCTAATGACCTTAACCTTGATCGCGACCGTGTGTATCTGTCTCCGAGTTGAAAAAGACGGGAAGAAAAAACACAAAAAGAGAAGCCCATTAGAGTCCACGGCTGCCGTTTAGGCGATAGACGTTCCAACGAGTGTTTAGCAATAACACGTGATAAAAAGAAACGGCCGTTCTAGATTTCCTCGTATTTTCTTGCAGCCGCGCGCCGCGTTCTCGCGTATCTGCTATTCAGCATCGATGTAAGGCGCAGTTCGAACAAAAGGAAACAGAGAAAAGATGGAGAAATAGGCGGTACGAGTTTGCAGTTTGCTGTGACGCAACCGGCCATTCGGAGGTGCAAAGCCGCGATCAGAAGAACACGATGGGTGAACCGGCGGAAACACGAGGCGCACGGACGGATCTTCCCCGCTTGCGTCTTGACCACGCTTCCTTCCAAGACGGGCAAATGTTGCTAGGAAGACGCCTCAAAGGGGCCCCCGCTCTTTCCACGCATGGACGCGCGAGTTTCCGTCGGCAGAGTGTGCGTTGAGCGTTTCTTGGATGACTCCTGCACTTCCGTCATTTCGTGCATCTGGTATTTGGGGAAGTTGTCCAACATGGTGCTTGCGCTCTGGCGCGCATAGAACGGCTTTGCTAGGCCGAGCCATGAAACGCGATTAAAATGTTGGTACGCTCATTTCCGCGAGACATTCTGTTTCGAGACAATCTGCAACGACTACTTTACCGGCCCTAGATAAATTCAAAGAAACGAAAAGTACATCACTCAAAAGGGACTGGCTTTGTATGTGACTCTGCGTATAAACTTGACAAAAAAAACAAATAAAAAAAACATTACGCTTCGTGTCTTTGGAAGACAAGACTGCGGGGATGTGAATCGGCTAGCCTCGCATGAGCGATGATTTAACGTAGGCATTCTCAAAATGACGCATCTTCTCGCCAAATTCACCGCTATACTGGTACAGTGATGTCTCGTTGATATGGATCGACACCTCCTTTCCTTCCAAAAATAAATCGTCCACAATGTGAGTTGTCCATAATAACGAGACGAAAATGCACGTATTTTCTCAGTTTGTCCCCGAAAATGGTGTCCATATGGCGGGGTATTCATATTAACGAGACACAACTGTGTTTCAATCTTCATTCCTCTCGATAAAAACGCGACCTCGAATTCCTTCGAATTCAACGCGCAGGCTGCTACCAATTTAAACGGCTATAACATGGAACCAGTGCCAGCGCAGTTCTCATTTTCGGTTTTCGAGGAATACCTAATCGGCGCAAATAGATAAAATGAGAGGAAACAGTTTGTCCTGCCTCGCAAATCAATACTAAATACGCAAAAAAAAAATCGCAACGAACATTACCGGACAACTTAGGTTGTTATGAGCCCAATATAGGTCTGTCAACCATTTCTAATCGAACCCAGATGAACGGATGGCGTGAAAAAGCGTACCGAACAAGCGAAGCCGACGTCGGTATGACAATAGGAATAAAAGACAAAAACTCGGGCAGCAAAAATGGTGCGCATCACGGCACCGAGGCAGCAGCTCTAGGCAGACAGGAAGAGACGAGAAGAGAAGGGGGTGACAGGGGAGGGAGAAGGGGGCGACTGACGTCGCGTCAGAACGTGCGGCACCACCGACGCACGGACGACCGCCTCCGAAGCGACGACTCGCTCCATCCCAGGCACACAATGGCATTCCGCAATCTAACAAAATACAGGATGCCCCGCTTTTTCTTTCTTTGTTTTTTCTTTCCTCGCTTTTTTGTGAACATTTATTTTCGGAGACAGGTACAGCGCCCTCATCTACAGGTACGCTTCGCGCATGCGCTCTCACACACGTCGCGCCAGTACTCCGTCAACTTGAGCGTGACCGTATATATTTGTGCGACCATACACATAGTTCCATTCCTTCTCTCGGGGGTGGCATTCTATCATTTATGCGCCGATATGATTTTCTATGTTTTTTTTGTTGTTTTTCTGTTTGTCGTTTGCGTTCTTTATTTCTCGCTTTAATCTCTAGCCTCGCTCCCAATGGCGATCGCGAGCGAACATCCGGACTACTTTGCTAACGAAGCCTCTCGGGTCGCTAACCGCGCATGCGCGGTCTGACAAAAGGCGATACGCCATTAGTGGGCGGTCGCCTGATAAAACGTCGCAGTTCCCCTTTCCTTATTATTTTGAGTTGGACGTTCTATTCGGTCAATTCTTTATTCAATTCGGAAGCTGGAATACTCTACAAGACCATTATTCATTTCCAGACCTCGCCAACATAAAATGGCTACACAATGAACTTCCTATATTCATTCATGTTGCGACGTACCCCTAGTAGCCGAATGGACATTGACATCAACTTCGTGGTAGACATAGAGTTAATATAACAATCTAGAGGGAGGGAGAGGTCTCGTGCATTTTGGCCGCTTGGGAACGACGGGGAATAGACGCGGACCTACATTGGTGGTCCCAGTGGGTGGTCCGGTTGGGCCCGTATTGCTGGCGATGCCTTAAATACACACACACAAAAAAAGCGGCAAAACATCACCTGTAAGTTCTGTATCCAGCTCTCTTCCAGCTTACTTTGCAAGAAAACACCGGCATCGCGCATTATGTAGAAATAAAGTTCGCTATAGCACTCGAACAACTTCAACTCGCGAACACGCCTAACCTTCCGTCCGCTTTCTGTCTCTCCTCTATTCTGTCACTCTTCTTTTCAACTCCTCCTAGACAAGAAAGCCGAAGTGCTGAATTTGCCCGCGTCACTGGAAGAAGCGACCGTAGAGCGCTGATTGGACACGAGAGCTCCGTCAGCGTTCGGCCGCAACTCGTGGCTAATCAGTGAGAACCCGAGTCCCAGCCGAACGCTGATGCCGCAGTCGTGTCCAATTTGCGCCATGTATACGGTCGCCTCTTTGAGTGACGCAGGTGTTGCTATTTCTCGTTCTTTCTCCCGGGATCCCCGATGTCAGCGCTCAGGATTTGCCGCGTTCCGCTCCCGTCTTTGCTCCCCTGGTGGCACACAACAAGATGCCCCCGCTCCAGACCACGCTTGCGAAAGAAAAAGAATTATAATATTAAGCTCGGCGAGGACTACATACAAAAAGGGTCGAAAAACTGCACCTTCATATAAATGACACGTCTCCTCTCCGCTCGGAAAAGTCTTGGTATTCGAGAGTTTTGTAGAATAGGGTTAAGGAGGGGGGGGGGGGGGGGGGGCAACGTTTTGGTTCGGTTCCGCCGAGCAGCTTGATGCGTCACACTGCGCATGTGCACAACTTCTGCGCTTGCGCAGTGCGAGGCCCCAAGCTATTCGGGGAACCCAAAGCGTTGGGGTCCCCTAAAACTCTCTATTAGTGCGCAATAGCGAATTCTAGAGTGGAGTACCAAACAGCTTTGCGTTCGGAAAGAAATAACGTCCACGCCATGCGCCAATCCAAACGACGGTCTGGGCTCGGCGCAAGCGCTGTGGCGTCGACGCTCTTTCTTTGCGTACGCGAAGCTTTCGGGTACGTTATTCTAAAGCTTGCCAATAGATTACGCCGTTCAACGTCCAGCCTTTCATAACGAATTGGAGGATTCAACGCGAACTATACGCCTTTCCGGCGCATATCACCCAGGCAAAAAATGCCGGGTCACTGGGCTGTGGGCGCAAGCACGGCGACCCGGTATTCGCCAGAAGAAACCAACTGCGCATGTTCAGAACGCGTTCTACAGCCCAGTAGAAGGCGACTATTGGAATATGGTCTCGCTTAATTGTTGCGTTCGGCGAGAAAATTGCGATAACCAAATGCTGCGAATGACGCACGTTTGCGTAGCCACGCTTAAAAACCAGCCTTCCAGGAAACTGTTCATTGTCTTTTTTTTTTTTTGCCCTCTTACGCAATACCCCCACTAACCAAATGCTGGGCAAGAAAAGATGACACGAAAGTTATTGTAATCACGGGCAGTGTGTCAACCGCGTCGCTACACACACCGCCGTGGGCTGTACGAGCGAGCAGCAAAAGATATCACGGATCGAGACGACGTGACGTCCAAATAACCACCTTAGGGCCACCACTCGTAACCCGCTCCGTCCTTCGGTTAGCTAGAGCTCAAGGCCAAAAAAGTGAGCAGGACGAAAGGTGCGCTCGCTCTCGGAACGAACTAAAAACAGCGCCTTTGGTTCCCCGCCGCAAATCACGGTTATCCGCCGAGCGTTGGCTGCCTTGACAAGTCGCAAGGTTA
Source organism: Ixodes persulcatus (assembly GCA_013358835.2). NCBI lineage: Eukaryota > Metazoa > Arthropoda > Arachnida > Ixodida > Ixodidae > Ixodes > Ixodes persulcatus. The sequence continues at coordinate 2,470,366 of JABSTQ010009403.1, forward strand.
ACGAGAAACACCTTGGCTTCGGACAACGCGAACGAAAATAACAGTGCCGGAACAACAACACACGCGCTCGCTCGCACCACCCCCGCAATTTCGACCTTGTCAGCTCGTGCCAAAAAACAAAACAAAAAAACATACAACAACATACAAGCCGAAATGTGCCAAGAAACGACGCAAATGTAGGACTCTTGCTAGTAAATAGCAAACAGCCCGTTGCCGCTGGATATACCCCGCTCACCTCTTAGTTGACAGTGCGGTGGAAGCTACGCGATCGAAGCACCAATCAACCGCCTCTGTTTCATCGCGTGACCCTGCTCTCTGGGCGTTGGTATAGGTGGCAGCGTGGTCACGTGGCGAAAGACAGACGTATGACTTGTTCAACGAGCACGTACCTTCCACCGTGCTGTCAGCTGAGGGGTGAACGAAGTACGCTGGTGGCTGGTCGCCGCCCACGGTCCGCGAAACAACAAAGAAACCAGCGGGTATTAAAAACTACTTAAATACACACTTCTGGAAACCAGGAAAGAAAAAAAAAAAGCGATCGGGATTTTTTCGGTTGCCTTCTTTTTCCCAAGCGCCGTATATTCTCGTGAAGGACTCGCCTAAGTGGAGAGGCGAGAGGGAACGAAGAAAACCCCGAACGACATTACGTAAGGTGTCAAACCAAAAGAGCAACATTTACGACTAATGATACGCGACGAAAAGAGAAAGGAGAAACCAAACAAAACAAAAAAAAGTAAATACGAGAGCGGTAGTATTCACTTGGATGTTGGTTGTTTCTTCTCATGGCCGAACCTAACGAGCGAGAGGAGCCTTGAACGCCAATCGCTGCCTGCTGCGGAGCGCGCCCAGTTTTTTCCGCGGTAAGCGACGCGGCGAAGTTCAAGATCTCCAGCGGCAAAGCGCTCACTCGCCGTCCGATCTGTGTCAGGTTCACGAGCGTATTGCAACACGGCGGCCCCCCCGCGCACTTTGCAGCCGCCGAAGGTGGGCGGCCGCTCGGGAAACCCGTCGGCCGTTGCACCTTCCGATGCGCCGAAACAACGATGGATCTCGTCGTTACAAAGTATACAGGATTCGTCTGTTCTCTCGAGTCGATCCCAGAAGACCGACGCTTCGGCGCCTGACTGTCCGCTAACCGTTCGTCAAGAGGTACGAACGATAGTGGTGGTTGGACAGACGCAAGTCTCACGGTTCATTCGCAAGAGATATTTTGTGGAGTTTGGAAGGTGCTCCACACATGTACCTGACTCGAGAGAATTTAAACGTAGGCAAAATAAAGTTCAGGAAACGTCCACCAACATCAGCTCTCGATGCGAAGAATTGAAACGGCTTCCGTCTATACCACAACTTTGCTTGCTCGTATCTCTTGCCCATTCGTGCGCCAGATCTTGTATAAGGCTCACAAAAGTTACGAAAACCCCCCTCCCCCCCCCCCCCCAAAAAAAAAAAAAAAAAAAAAAAAAAAAGGTTGGGAGAGGATTTGCCACGACAGAACGCTTAGAGTTGCTTTGTCAACAGGTTCGCTCAGATATTGAATCGGCATAAAAACAAAATATTTTGACACCATACTCTCATTCATTGCCCAGGATAGGAGGAAACACGCGACTAGCACTATTTTTTAACGTGAAAAGTTCTTCGGCTAGTTGCTCCGGATTTCGTGGAGCCGTGGCCTGTGACGTCGCATGACCTCAGTTTCCCCGCTGGATTTAATGGGAAAATCGACGTCACGTCAGCTCAACACCAATTCAGTTTCCCCGCTAAATTTAACGGGAAAAAATGACGTCACATGACTTCGTGTCACGTGGCCTATAAACAGATTCAGTTTCCCCGCTAAATTTAACAGAAAACTTTACGTCACGCGACATGTACTAAATTCAGTTTCCCCGCTATATTTAGCGGGAAAATTGACGTCGCTTGACCTACACATGAATTCAGTTTACCCGCTAAATTTAGCGGGTAAACTAAAAGCTCGTAAACATTGGAACGGTGCATATAGTGCAAGTCTGACGCCAATTATAATGCAATTAAATGCAAAGGTGCAAGCGAGCTGGACAAGAATGACGAAAATAATCCCTGGAGCAGGGGAACAAGAGGGACAAAGGACAAACACAAATCTCCAAACACAGCTAGGTGACTGGTGAGTGACCGAAGAAATCCGCCTGGTCCGGGTATCGAACCCGGGACCTCTCCATTACAGGTGGAGTGCTCTACCAACTGAGCTAACCAGGGGTTAGACGTCAGTAGAGCAAACGGGTTTTATCAGCTGCCAAAGGTGAAGCTTGCAATTTAAGGTTATAATTATAATGCAATTAAATGCAAAGGTGCAAGCGAGCTGGACAAGAATGACGAAAATAATCTCTGGAGCAGGGGAGCAAGAAACCTGGGGCCCTAATCTGGACACTTGGCGAGAAACTCGGCGAGAAATCTGGCGGGCGTGATTGGCCAACGCCGCACTTGACCTTGGCGCCGGCCAATCATAGCCGCCGAATTTCTCGCCGACTTTTTCGCCAAGTGTCCAGATTAGGGCCCCAGCACGAGTAAAATGCGAAAAAGGCGCCAATGACGTCTCCGGGCCCACTCTATCGCGCGCTGCACCTGTTCGCGTGAAAGCTTGCAAGACGCGAGCAACACGCCGTCAAAGATCCGCACGAGTCGTGTGTTGCTGCCCCAGGGCGCGCGGCTCAGTTCCGCGCAGAGAGCGAATGAATCAAACTCGATCTGCAGGCACGAGCTCACGCTACTCGTCATTCGGAAAGCCCCCGTCCCGAGCACGCGTGCATAAAAAGTCAGTCGGTCACTTTCGTGAAAGACACGCTTTACTTGTTGCTTCTCGTCGTGACGACCTTGAAACGCTATTCTCTGCTGCTCTTTACTTCAAAGCTATTTCGTTTCTTGTTTTTGTTTTTGTTTTTCTTTTCGTCACTGTCCGGTTTTCAGCGAAGAGCCAACAAAAAGCTTCAACAAGAAAATGTCCCTCCAAAACCCGCTCCGGTTTTTTTTCTCGCTGACGACGCCACGCTTCAGAGGCCCGGAGAAAGCGTACGCCGCCAGCCGGCGGCCGAGGATCTCGTTCGTTCTCGTTGAGCGAACGAGAAAGAACGAGACCAAAAAGAAGGCGGGGATCATATACATAGTACGTAGACTGTCACGCGCCTGCTTCGTCGCCGTCAGCGCGTAGAGTATATACTACCGCCACGAAAGTAATTGTTGTCTGATTATGCCGAGTCTCTCTTTCCCCAGTGTCGCCTCAAGGGCAAGTTTCGCGAGCTGACCCGCACGAGGTTACGATGATGACTCACGCGGTGTGGGTAATCATAATAACGGCTGGTGGAGGAGGCGGTAGCGTCGATGTCGGGTCGGACCAATGCGAAAGCCGCCGCTAATCTTTCGCTGGCGACGTGAAACCCCACGAGCAAACGGAAGCGCACTCGGGGCAGTGGCTTCTCTCGCCAGCGCACCAAGTTCCGCGTACGCCTTCTATATGTTTCCGACACCGCCGAGAGGACGACCGCCCGCAGAATAAAAGCGAGAAAATTTCTTGGTACGATTCGAGTTAATTTGCGTTGGGCGTCGAGGCGAAGCGCCGCCGGTTTATAGTCGTTCGCAATGTCCGCAATTTGAGTCCACTTGACGCCGCGAGTAAAACGAGCCTGATGGAAACAGACACTCGTCGACATCCTACACGGAAGCAGAGACGGGAGGGAAGAAAGCCGCGCTTAGAAATGATCCACCAAATGCCATAAAACGACGTGCTGCGTGTTAGGTAATGACCCGTATAACCCGTCATTGTTTAATTAGATCCCCCACACTTCCACCGTACATTGTAAGAAATACCGTGTGTCTGCTTTTCCGCGGAACACGTAGGGGTCCCAAGTGCTTTGCGGGTAAATGGACGCGCCGCAGTTTTTCTAGAGTGTAGGCAAATAAAAGTAGCTTTCCCAGTTTCGGAAACCGTGACTAGGACAGTAGTTTAAAATTCACGTGCAAAAAGGAAACGAGTTGTGAGAGCTGATCGAAGTCCGACGCCACAGAACTGAAGGAACAGATTGGGTACACAATGAAAGCACTCTCCGGTTAGCGAGAAGACCATAAACAGCGGCTAAAAATGACAATTGCAAATAGCGACGACACGGAGAAAGATGATCCCCAAATAAAGAGCGGGCCGGGGGCGAGAGAAAGAGTCTGGACTCGAGTGGTCCCACTTAGCTCGAAAAGCTCCCCGCGTTCGAGAACCAAAATGGAGCTTAGCTAACAAAAGCGAAAGTCGAGATAAAGCGGGGGTGGCGGGGGTCAGAACCTGCATTGCGGGGAAGCTGACGCCCCAGGGCGAAGCCATAGCGCCGTCGCCGTGAGTCAGAGTCCCCGCCAGGCACAAGCCAAACAGGACGGCTTTTTGAGCAGCTCGACTCTCCGCCCCAGCCAGCTAGCTATGTCCCGCGTTCCATGTTTGCGTTTGGGGCGGCCGGACTCTCGCTTGGGTGGGAGAGAACGACCACGCTGCCTCCCCGTTGTGTACTCGTTATCATTTTTTCTTTCTTTTATATATATATATACTACCCGCATCTTTCTTACTTTTAAAGCGGTTCGAAAACAGAGAACGCACGCATGTTCGTTGATGCTGAGAGGTACTATACGGACGACATGCAAACACCGCGAGCCCCCGCCAACACCGTAGCCGCTCCGAAGCACAGGCGTGCACGAATGAGCGCGGCCCGGCTCAAAAGAGGGACCCCCGGGTGCTTTGTTTGAGCCACCCACGTGGAGACTGGAGCACTTTCGGCCCCAAGTTCCGCCCTTGGGCAAACCCCCGGGTCTTAACGACGTGTTGTACCGTTGGTTTTACAGGGCTGTTGACTAAACGAGCAGCAAGCACCGACAGACCCGTCATGTCAACGGCTCGGACGCAGGGACAAATCGATCAAAGCGCCCGCGAAGCTGTACTTCGTTTCGCACAAAGTGCGCGAGCGAAGCTGGAGCTACAACCGCGAGCATGTCGCCTCAAATAAAGACTGGTCACACATTTGCGTTCGCGTATAACCGCTTGTAACCGGCACACTGGCGCCGTCTATCAGGTAACATTGGGACTGCGTATAACTAGACAGAAGGTTTTTCGGTATTTCCAAGCACGAACCTACGCAATACCTATGAAAAATTGTCGCTCCTGTTGCACTGTTCACCTAAAAGGCATTCAGAACGTACACCTTTAAAAAAATAGGCGAATGAGCTCGCGATCTTGAGTGTATACGTGTGTGGTTCTTCGGCGGTTTTCTAAAGGAGTTCGTTCTGAAGGCCCTTTAAGTGCCCGTGAACCAGGCGAATAAGAATGACGTTCTCAACGAAAGCAGCCCGGTCTCACCTTTCTGCAGGATGTCGAGGTGCTCCCAGAGGATGTCGCCCATGAACGGCGGCGCCCTGGTGAGGAAGGCCTCCTTGCCCAGCGCGCACATGTCCTTGCCCTTCATGGCGAAGTTGGGCATGTTGACGCCCTCCAGGCTGAATTCCCGGATCGCCCAGCCCAGCCAGTGGGCTACGTCCATTTCCGTCCACTGCCGAGGGTCTGCGAGCAGAGGAACGACAGGGGCTCAGGGTCTCAAACGCGATGCTAAAGATCTTTGGTGCATCCGATAACTCGAGGGATATTCAGGTTGCAAGTTATCATCCCGTGCTTACGTGACTAAGCTTTCGAAGCTACGGGACGCATTTTTCTCCACCACCTGAGTTGTAATAAAATTGAAACAAAAAAAAAAAATCTGAAATGTGGCTTATTTCCAACAGGCCATCTCTAACGCACATAGATTTTTAACAGAAACAGATATTTCGTTTACTTCAGGGAGCCGCCGATAGCCAGGAAAGAAAACCTCAGACGTAATCGACCAGCCCGCCCTCAACTTTCGCATATATATATATATATATATATATATATATATATATATATATATATATATATATATATATATATATATTATGTATCCCTATACATCGTAGCTGAGGAGAAATCCGAAGCTAGAAGCGCGAGTACGTTGCAGTGAATGACATTTATAGTGCATGAGCGTGCACGGCGGCCACCCTCAAGAAATCGTAGCTCGCCCTCGTACCCTATGCATCGTTCGCGTTCATATTCAGATTCGAGGAATCACTCGACAAAACGACATGTTGATGAGCCGAATAAACTCAACATATTCCCCTCACCTTGGTTCACACGACAACACGGCACAATTAAAATAAGCCGAACCTCCTCTTAGGGTTACTTCCCACCTGGCGAGAGAAAGCAGCTCAAAGTCCCAGAGGTATACAGATCCCTGAACCAACGACAGTCCGCCGAAGAACCACTCCAAGAAACGGAGGATTCCTCAAACCCGCGCTGCCTTTTTACCTCATTTCGCCGCGTAGATACGACGTCATTAGAAAGGACCACACGGACCGTACCCGCCTCTTATCTGCTGCAGTCTAGGCGAAAGACGTCGTTTACTGCGCCATCCCAAAACACACGCCCTCGCATTCCTCCGAAACGTGCCGGCTCTGATCGCACTGCGCGAGACAGCGCCATTTATATTTAGGGACGGACGAGGAGCCACTACTTATCGGTCATGTTCCTCTTTCCTTCTTATTCTTCCCTCTTTCCGAGTCATCCCGCTCGCTTTCCTTCCCTTTTTTCCCCCGTTTGGCTTCGTCCAGCGCCGACGATGAGCATCCCCATAAAGTCCCGTTCACCGTTATCGTTCAAGCAACGTGCAACTAACTCAAAGCGCCTACAGAAGAGCGACCATCACAAAACAGAAAACTCAATTAGGGACGTGTGCTCGAAGTAGCCCTTGAGCATTTTGCTAAGGTTGAATATATGATGGTTTGTCGTTCTTTTTTTTTTTTTTTTCTTTATCGCGTTTTGATCTAGAGCAAACCCAGCAACGCCGAGCATATGGCTATTATTATTATTTGTTTTATTTATTTCGCTATAAACGTCTTGCTATAAAGGCAAACGGTTGGCAGGCCTGAAAAATAGGCAACAAAGCACTAAAAAATAACATTGGCTGCCCAGGCACATCGCGGCGCAAGCCGTGATTTTGACCGAACCCTAACAGCCTCGGGGCAATTTGTGTCCGGCCGAACTGGCAATTTCCGGAATGGCTTATTTAATTACCCGTTCTGCAAAATAAATAACAAATCAAAGGTCGTCCCTGAAGTTCTCTGACCACAAAACAAACAAACAAAAATCTCGCTTGTCACTCAAGATCTCCTGTTCCACTTCGCATTTGGGAGAGCTATTCGATCCAACATCCTCGGCACACTCATCTCTAGAGAAATGCTCTGCTATATCTCTCTCTCCCCCCGACCCATCTCTCTCTCTATCTCTCCTCAGTGCCTGAGTGCTTACAGGTTGCGTCCCACTAGGTTGATGTAGGCTTATGTGTATGTGCGAAGTTAAATAAAGAAATTATTGATTAATTGAAACAAAGACTGCTGGCGGACCTGCCAACCACACTTTCTATGATATTCACGCCGCATAACCATGCGACCTAAGAACACGCTTGAGAACATGCGGTACCGTTGAAGACTTCTACGGTTGGCGAAAAGCTTATGTTTTGTCCTATTATTATCATTTGGTCCGGACAAAACGCGAATGCATGTCACGCTAGTCGGACTATACTCCGTGTCACCAGTTGTGTGCAGTGCAGGCGAAGGCAACGCCAGGCGAAGAGAGAAAGGACGAGCACTAGGAACGCGGGACGGGAGAGGAGGTCAATGGAAAAAGGGAGAGCACTGGGAACGTTAGAGAGGAGAGGAGGTTTCTTTCCTCGTCCCTAGCCTTCCTAGTGCTTGCCCTATCTCCCCTCGCCTGGCGTTGCCTTCGCCTGTACTGCACGCAACTAGTGACACAGAGTATAGACCACAGTGCGCTCGTGGTGCAACTAGAAAAATAGGCTGTACGCGCCGCGTCATTGTTTGTCTATAGGGCAGGGCGTCAATTAAAACTCTAAACCCGATTAATCGCCTTCCTTTCATCAATTAATTAATCGGTCTCGTTCATTTAGATGCATAATATATACCAAAAGTCAATTTTCATGCATAATATATATAAAAAATCGATATAGATATTTTTTTAATTTTTTTTTTTGTGGATTATGTGACAATGTACAATTTTGATAACGAATCAACCTCGATGTGGAATGAAGAAGATGTTCAAAGGCATTCACACTCACAGATTATTACTTTAGCTGCATGAGTCGAAGATGTTTATTGTTTACAATAGTCTGTGCTGCGCTAAACGCGTTGAAGTAAATTACTCGATCAATTGCCCAGCCCTATTTGCGATGGCGAACGCTCGTTCCCGCACTCGCATATACAGATGCTTCGAATCTCTGCAGAGCTTGGTTACAAGAGACGTTGCTCGCTTGACCAAGTCTCGTTATTCGGACCGCGCAAGTCACACGACCCACTAGCCAGAGAACCAAGCGCAATTCAGAGAAGGAGCCTAACGCATTTCAACGCTTAACTAACAACGTGAGGAAAGTCACGCTCAACGTCGTAGCCCTGATCACATGCTAGGTCGAAAAGGCAATTTTTTGGGGGTTTTGTGTGTCAAGTCAACAAGGGCATCTGGCACGCCCCAGCCTCGGAGGGCTAAGGGTTAATCAAAACAACATTAAGCGTTAATCAAAACAACATTAACTTTCTTCACTTTTTTTAAAATTATTTTACATTTAAGGTACATGACGCCTTCTCCGCAATTACGCCTCCGACAGATTGTGGGCACCTCGACTGAGATTCGAAATCGCCAAATGGGGATTTGTAGGGCGGCGCATTGCCTTCTTACGTCCTCTTTCTTGCGCCGCAAGGTGATCCACCAGGTACCCATTCGTAATTTCAGTATTTAGCAGATCGCTCCCATAACTCCGATAACGATACCCGATACTCCGCCGACGCCTTTGCGCATGCGTCGTGTCGTTTATCTTAGGTATCAGAACGCTCTACTAAAGCTTCCGATTACCTCGCCGCTTGCTCCATGGGGCCTAGGTCGAAATACCGCTGCGAGTTACTATGGCAGCCGAACGTTCCTTCGCTTGGTTTCCGTGGTCAAAAGTAGTTAATCGAACTGTTTGAATGGGCTTCGTTCCAGGGGGTGCGAGGTCCCTGCGTCGATCGGTCGGGCGACGACCCAACACGCCAGCATTTGCATGGCCCTCGGGCACATTCAGAGCGGCACGTGACACATCCGCCGGACATACCCCAGAATGACAACGACGACGACGGGGGGAACTGCGATTCACCTGTCACACAAGGGATATCCTGGCAGAGGGGTGCAACGGCCCCAGGGAGGGTGCCGCCGCAGCGAGCGCGGACCACAAAGCGGGGGCGAACGCCACTTAGCCACCGCGGGGATTGTGCCCGAACGTGGCAAGAAAAACGCGGGCATTCCACAACAGGGATGCGGTCCTTCTCCCCAAACGTGCAGGGCCGCCGTCGCGGGTCGCCGCTTCCTTGTGTTGAAAGGTTGTTGCCGTCGAACCGAAACTAATTAATGATTCTGACCTTACCGGAGTGGCCGTATAATTTATTTCGGGCGGAATGAGCGCAGCTCGATGCCTATCGAATGTATATATGGACCAATAAGAAAAAGATAAAATAATGGCTTTAAATAAAATTTGTTTACTTATGTGGAGGAAAATCCTATATCTGCGAGCCCGCCTGTTTCTTGGCTCCTTGTCTCTCACACGTAACGTGCCACATCAAGACAATTATATAATAACCCTATATTTAAGTAGTTTTCTACGAATTAATTTCAATACATATTTCGCGTTACCAGGATCGGACATCTGCTGGCTTCCTTGAAAAGGTCGTAACGTAGATGTTAATTATTAGTGATACGGAGAATAAATAGCGCATGAAGACACTGTATTTACATAAAAAGTACCGCATTACTTCAGTGCAGACGCCTGACACACCTGGACAGCACTGCCCCCAAGCCCAGGTGCACTGCCAGCACTACACGCATGGACTTGGCAAGATTACGTAGTCGTTCGTAACCATAATATACGCGTAACGGAGTAGGCTCACCTCTGGTAATGTTGAGAGATTCACGCTCTTTCTCCCAACTGCTGAAACTTGCAGTCAGGGCTTGGGTCATCTTCTGGTTGGTCCCAGGCGTCAAGGGAGGCACTTGCGTGGGCAGTTCTGCGCGAACAAAACCGGACAAGAACGTCAGTTTGACTCCGCTGAAGATCATGCTCCACGGGATCGATATAGTACGTATAACGCGAGTGAAAGAGCCGTGTATTTCAAGTCGCTCAGCGCGTTCGCCACATGATCACTGCTCGCAGGAGTTACTGACACGTATCCGCTGGAAACAAAAGCATCTTGAGGCATCAAGATCGCACGTGCTTACTGAAACGTCGCGTGCGATGACGATCATGGGAAAGTCGTACCGCATCCGTTCCGAAACCTATACGAGATCATTCTGATTCTTAGTACAAAACTTTTTGAAGTGTTCCAATTTAACGCTAAGAGCGCTCGCGCACAAGGAAGTTCTCGAACGACGTCGCAACAACGCGGTAAATAAAAGAAACTCCCAGATAAGAACATCGGCGCCACATCGGATGTGCGTCATATCCTATGACCAGTGCGCGTCTACGAAAAAATTTCAAAGAACCTCACGGGGGTGGCTAAATATATTGTTCCCTCAAATAAACTTGAAATCTTTTCTTTTTTATTTTGCTAAAGTTTCGAGTCACTGATGTCTTCAATATATAAATGTACAGGCTTCAACTTTTCTCTCCGTATGCAAACATAAACGAGGCGTTTCTCATAGAAGGAACGAGAAATAGTCATAATGTATCACCCGACCATTATTACACAAAGTAGGAGGCAGTTGCTTCTCTGAAGTCAGACCCATGTTACAAGTATAATTTGCCCACAGTAAGGAAGAAAAAAAAAAAAAAACACGGGAGCGTTTATTGAATGACAGGGATGGCAAAACTCGCACATGTGAGGGGAGTGTCCGCATGGTTACACAGTGACCGCCTACATATCGAGACACTGCCGCCTTCTCAATCGGTGCGAGCGAAGCTAAAGCTACGAAAGTGAGTCTGGCTCTTTGAGCGCACCGCCTAAGCAGACGGGCATGTGCAGTGCAAGAGTTGCTGAAGGCAACATCCCTCGAACAACTCTTGCATTCCAGCTATACTCGCACCTACCATCAAACGGAGCATAAGATCTCTTCCGGGATCACGATAACGTGAGAGTAATACACGGAGAAGCGAAAATCAGTCCATTCTACGAATCCTGTGGATAATGAAATGTATAGTACACATTAAGTAAAGTTTCATAAAGCAACAATGGAGAGGACAAACTGCATCTGCAGAATAATTAGTAATCGCAATCATAAACAGGCAAACGCTACACGGTAGTGACGACAGGCTTCTCCGACGTCGTAAATGGAGAGCGTGCACAGACCGAGTCCAACCACCTTGCCGTGGGGACGTCCGCCGCGCATCAACATCCCGTTTCCGCACCACATCCCGCTGTCCTACAATCCCCGGGAAGGTAAAGGCATCACACGCACGTCGCTCTTTTCCCGCAACAAAGGAACCCAGAAGCGGCTTCGTATTCCCGGGCGTTAGATCAGCGAGGAAACATTACGGAATGCAGACGTGTTAGAAATAGAGTATAGCCTACCTCGACACAGCTTCGGGGCTCTAGAAAATCGTGCCGATTTCTAAGGCCAGTTTCTACCACCTTGATGACTCTCGAAAAGCGCGGGACGACGTTCATGCCCAATGTTTCTCGACAAGCAAAAAAGTATCCAGAAGCGCGCGGCCGGCCCAGTTTTTGCACCGATGATGCGGCGAGCCAGTGGAAGACCATCTGACCCACTTTTTGGAGCGAGGTGAAGTCCGGATGCTTTAGTGGCGATACTCTTTCGAAACAAAGCAGGCCATATTTCCCTAAAGAGACCGCCCCAAACGTAAAGGAATGCGGTGTGCAAAACGAGCTTCGCGAGTTATTGTGCGCTTCTTTTGAAAACTCGGTCACCTATTGTTATCACCCGAAAACAGATCAGTCCGGGAAAACGCGGCGACCTTTGATGTACGGCGTCCTCGCCCGATGTGTCACCGCTTAAGCGTTATTTTCTTTCACTCCGCAGAGCGTGCCACACCGCATGATAAGGTGCCCTTTCTCTGAGAGTTCGATAACGAAGAGGTTACTTACTATAGTGCCTAGCTTTGTCGACGTTGGCTGAAATAAAACACGATGGCATGAGACGCTGTAAAATCTCCGACGGTAAAAAAAAAAAAAAAAAATCTCTAGCAACGGACAACTGGCATTCCGACCGCGCCGTGCCGTCTTATGGGTAAAAATCTGGTTTTCCAGGTTCTAACGAAATTTCACGCCGAACCATGAAGTGCGAAGTTCATCTCAATCAATCGCTATGGCCTAGGGAGAATCGTAAATAGGTGTCCTATGTGCGAACTGTGGCGATCATTAGGGCTCGGGAAGTACCGTATTTTCCGGACTATAGTCCGCACCCGGTGTATAGTCCGCAGGGACAAATTTGGGGTCACAAATTAAAGTTTTTGCTTAGATAGTCCGCACCCGGTGCATAATCCGCACCTGGTGCATAGTACGCACCTGGTGCTTAGTCGACACGAAAATCTTCTTATGGACGGCACCCCTTGACAAATGTATGCTTTTTTCACTCACAAAGAAGCCTATAATGTACATAAATCATCATTAACATACTCTTTCATTCAAAAAATCTGTCACGTCTCGGTATAATCAATGATATTGAAAAACAGAAATCCTGTATAGTCCGCACGCGTAGATAGTCCGCACTGCCCAAAATGTCAACTTCTAAACATGTATAGTCCGCGAACTATAGCCCGGAAAATACGGTACATAAAAACACACAACAAAAAAACGTTTTACTCAAAACCGGTAAACAGTACACTAAACAAATTCCGGACCGATGAACGCACACTGCTTGCGAAAGCGCAGCTTAAATCAAAGTCCCGAACGATCAGTGAAATCAATGTCAATCGTGGGAACAAAGAGGTCGGCATCTGCCAGACGGTTACGTAATTAGTGTCGCCACGCTAAAACTCGATGAGGCGAGACTAATCCTTTGCTTCACCGCAATCGTCGACAGCTGAAAAAGACAAAGTTCAGCAGCTGAAAGTTTGCTCGGGGGTTAAGTCAGCATTTAGAAGGATTTCCGCTTGCAAATGCAGCAATACGAGCAGGCGCTGTGTGAAGCGACGACTTGCGCGCCGCGGTGCGGCCGCCGCTAGAGGTAGCTATAGTGAGACGCCTCAACACGAAAGATGTCACACTGCTACATAAAATCTCGCAAAAAAAAAAACAAAACAATCAGTGTACCACCGACAAGACCATTAAATCTGCATGTCATGCCACGGCACACGAAATATTTAATAGTAGGCGACCATGTTAGTTTATGCATTAGCGACGCGCAAAAATTGTGATATTCTATTTGAAGCTTCTATTTTTGTAAGTGGGCGAATATTCCCGCGTATGCGTATATAAACACGACCCTACTGCATACCGGAGGAAAAAAAAATGTAGTCAAGAAATGGTTGAAAGACGAATATCAGTTCCACCACTAGCGCTTTTCAATGCACCACCAATGCCGCTCGCGCGCCGTGTCATCACTCATGGCTGATTGGGCCACGACGCAAGAATGTTGCAAATAAGGTGCGCAGCACTAGTTGCCTTTTTTTTTTTTTATTGAATGGAAGTAGGTTAGCAAGCTGTTTTCTCGGCGTTTACCGTTTTGTGTACTGTATAAAAGGACCAGACGTTTCGATGGCACCAGATATTCAGCTGCGCGTTTGTGTAAAAGCTAAACAAAACTATAAAAACAGATTGCCACAGAGCAAATGACAGCGGAGGTGTGTAGAGGAAAATCGGTCGGATAAGTAGGGAACTGTCTGAATAGCTTCTGCTCTACTTTATAGTCTCTGGCGAAACGCAGCGGAATCTTATTTTCGCTTGGTTTACTTAAATCGTCTCGTGCTTTCGTGAGATTTTGCGGTCGGGGGTGAGTACTGTCATTCGCGTTAAGGGAGTAAGCTAAAATAAGTGGATCTTTTCAGCATAGGGAAGGGTACCTGTCCTGTCGTTGCAGGTTTTTAATTTACAATAGTATTACGCAGTGGGTGCCTCTACGTCTTACAGCGATGATATTCGTTGAAGTACCCCACGCTGACAGCGGGCGAACACCGGAAAAATGCAAAAGAGTAGCATTATCCCAAATGGCGACGAAGCCCCGACCCAAAACAGCATCGTACCACAAAGCACAAACTACCACTAATATCAGCACCGATTAGGGTATTCAAAAGTCATGTTATCATCGCTCATGAATCCAGCTTTACTACAGTGCGACAGATTTCAATCTTTACGCAGCGAAATAAAGTAAAAGAGCGCATCCTTAACTTCACCGAAGCGAACGAACCCGTTCATTATTTCTAGAACCTGCAACGACCTCTATTTTCTCTGTGTTTTGTTTTCTACGCCAACCAAAAGGCGCATCAAATCGCGGTCCTCCTCGGTACCTCAAACATCCAACAGCTGCGGGATAACGCTCTTTTTAGCGAGGTGCGCGTATATATTTCGACCCCCCCCC